>BMAO01018764.1:0-68081 GCA_019973975.1 Trichonephila clavata | reverse complement strand
TACAAGCATAAAATATTTAATCGCATAGCTACAACTTTCTGCTGCTAAATTTCTTACTAAATTTAAAGAATGAATGGCACAAGGAATATAAACTGTGCTTGAACTGTGTTCTTTAATACGTGCCTGTAGACCTGAGTACCACCCGGACATATTAGACGCATTATCAAATGATTGCCGCTCCCCCCCCCTCTGCAATTTTTAATATCCAGTCCAAATTTAGCTAAAATTTCTAAAGCATTTACATTTTCCCCCCAAATTCTCATAAAATTACATTTCATCTTTTTTCAAATTTTCTGATAGAATTATGAAATTTCTGATTTAATTCACACATATTTTGTTTAATTCTTTTATTCTTTACAGAAATCATAGTTTAATTTCTAGAACAAAACGTAGCTTAGCTTCCGGATTACTTATAATCAAAATTATTAAAATATCTCAACCAAAAGTAAGCTTTCAAAAATTCTAAGGTTTTCTTTTAAAAAACTGTGGGATTATTTGGAAAAACAATTATAATACTCTTGATTTTTGTAAAGTTTCCTTTTAAAGTTTCTAAATATAAGTTAATAAAACATTAACTGAATACAAATGCTTTTTACACATTCTAGTTTAGTATTATTACTATACTTGTTTGTTTTTTCAAAAATCTTAATACTTTGTGACTAAACAGAACAATAAAACATATCCAAAATAATTTGAAATTTCTAAGATAACTCAAACCTGTTTGACAAACGCCACAATATATATATCACAAAAAAAATCTACAACTTTTCAACTAAATTTATATCTTAATTACATTCAAAGTTCCCTTTCTCAAAATTAAACAATCTTACTACATATTGAATAACTTTTCACATTTCTATTTTGTTTGTGAAATCACTCTCTCTCTCTCTCTTCTTATCTACTTTATAAATTGTGTTTATCATATTTTTATTTCTGTAATACATTTTACTACCACTTTAAATAGCTTTAAACTAGGAGCAATTAAAAAATAGTACCTATATTTTTCAACATTTATTATTGTTCTGTAAAAATAAACATTTCATTAAATGCTTTTTATAAGAAATTTCTGCTGTACTTTTGGCATTGTTGCCTTTTTTAAAGATTTTAAATATAGTTATAGATGAATTTTGATTAACTTTATTAGAGAACTTTGATTAACTTTATTATTTATTTAAAGAAATTATGCATTTAAAGTAATTATACGACTTTTATGTATTTTTATAATTAGTTATACACATTTAATTATTAGATTGCATTGAATATATATATATATATATATATATATATATATATATATATATATATATATATCCTTTCAAATTGTCTGGACAAAAGATCTTAATCAAAAAAGTATCGCCAGCAAATCACTCTTAAAATGGCAATAAATACAAAAAGAAAAAAAATTATTTGTGCTTTTCAAATTTAATCTTACAAAATAATGGTTCCTTAGCAGTTTTAAAGTATATTAGAAAAAATATGTGTTTCTTTCACGTTACCTCAATAAAAACAAAGAAAAGTGTATTTTTAAGTAAACTTAATATACTTTCTTTCTTTGAAAATTCTTTTAACAGTTTGAAGCAATTTTAATTAAATATTTAGAAATTATAGATTGGCTCATATATTACTAAACAAAATTATCGTAATACGTTAGGATTGCAAACAAAAAATCAGCACAATAAATATAATAACGTTTTTATTTCAATTTCGATTTATTATTAGGATTCTTTTAAGTATGGTAAATAATTAATGGATGTACTCAGTCTCATTAATGTTTTGTATTTTAAATGAACTACTATCGCTTTTTATAACTGACTCAAGAAATTATTTTTATACGAGAGGCAAATAATATTTTTTCATTTGAATAACAATTCCAATCGAAAATGTTTTAAGATTCAAGCTACGAAAACACATTTAAATATATTAATCATCATGAAAATATTCTAAGAAACTGATGACAGTTATTTATATAAATGTATGTAATACGAAAAATTAATAAATGAATAAAATAGTAATGACACGCAAATGCGACAAAATATTTTTCTTTTCACTTTATTTTACGCAATGATTAAAATACCTGCGCATTAAATCTTAAGAATCAAAAAAGAATTTGAAAATGAAAATATAGTTACCTTTTTTTGTTGTTTGAACACGGACGGCCGATTTGTGTGAATAAGCACAGGAAGTTAAAAGAAATTATTTCAAAAGTCAAATTGACGCAAAATTTCCTCAGTTTTGCTTCGAAAAGGGGTCTTTTTCTCAGGGTCATTCTGTCCCATTCTTTTCATTCGTCCTTCAGCCAGTCATAAATCTTGATCCTGCTTTTCCCGATCCTGCTTTTGTCCAATGTGCCGAAATTCTTCTCTGACGCGCCCCCTCCCCCTTCCCCAAGAGGACCAACGTTGAGAATTCATTGCTACTCCTTAAAAAAATAATTAACTATAGACTTGGAGGGTGATAGAAGACTTCTGGCGCTTATGCTCCTATCTTATCTCGGAACGGGTAGCAGCTATCCAGCCCTTGCTCACCATTAATGCACATCCAGTCTTTTGGTTGTTACAGAAATAAAAGAGAACCGGTATTAATAAAATATAATATTCTGTTTCACTGGACCATCTCTGAAAAAAATTCTGACTAAGGGCCAAGCCTTCCTGTACAGGCAAATATCATTCTGAATGGATTTTTTCCCATCTAAGTGTTATCTGTATTTCACTTCAAACGATCTTTCTGTCGATCCGCTTTGAATGAGAAGTTTTTCCTACATTCAAAGATCACACCACTCCTTTTCTCATTATTTTGAGTAATTTTACCAGCTTTTAAACTTTTCTTATTGCGTTTCCTGAGATTCAGAATTCACACGGAAAACTTATATCGTTTTAAGCCAGTGACATACTATTTTATAAACGTAAAATAGCTGGTAAAATGTTATCAATGGTAAAAAACCATTGATAACATTTTACGACTTTTTGCTTGCACATGTAAGGGAGCTGTAGCTAGGAGCTTTTATTTTCAATGACGTAATATCGCCAGAAGATATGTATAAATTATATCAATGTAATGTCTGTGTTTTTATGTCAGAAAGCATTTTGCTTTACTTCATATCAGTAAACTAATTTTTTTAAATCTTATATTTTCCATATGCTCGCGCCCCCCTCGTACGGTTATCACGCCCCCCCCCCCACCTCGGGGGAAGGTGCGCCCCACAGTTTGAGAAACGCTGCTCTATAGTTTTTTTCGAAAAATTACTTTCATCTATTTCACTATTTGATTCATTCATCAATTTAGAGAAATTTCAATCTCCCTTAAATATTTCGCTATTTCTGTCATGCTGACTGAAATAAAACTGATACTAAATTTGCAAAATACTTCAATCCAGTGCAGGATTACTCGTTAGGAGGAGTAGGCAATTGCCTATGGGCCCCGTGCTTTTTAGGGGCCCACAAAAGTGTGTTCTGTTTTCTGTTAGAGCTCCAAAAACAGGCTAAGGGCCCCGAGAACTCGACTGCCTAGGGTCCACGTCGTTTAATCCGACACTGCTTCGATCTCTTTCCCCACATTCTCAAAATATAAACACAAAAATCCAAATAACAATAAATCACGAACCTTCAAATACTAAATTCTTTCGAAAGAACTAAACATTTGTAGTTGTTTATAGTCTGAGATCTGGGATCATTATTTTAATATAAACATTCTGGGATCAACTTTTTAAAAACTTGGAATTGAAAACATATATTAAAGACCAAAGTTCAGGAAAACATTTAGAAAAAAACGGATTTTAACCGCAATTACATGCAATATATGACGGCAACACTAATTGTTATACGATTCAAATCATGGGTAATCATTGGGTTTGCAATATCAGTACAAGATTTTTTTGTTGCACGTTAAACTTATAACTAAAGTCTATCAGCTTGGGGCCCCTGCTGGTGCTCGGGGCCCCTGGCGGCCGCCAGGTCCGCCAGCCACTTAATCCGCCTCTGCCCGGACCCCTATACAAAAGTAGTCTCCCGCCTGGGACTCTTAAAAGTAGACATTTGATAGCAAACGTTGTCAAATACTCGTACAAACAATAACCTGAAACAAATAAATGTGCATGATTTACAATCGCACAAATCGCGCGATGAAATGACTTCGACTGAATGATTAATGATGGTGTATAGTGGTAGACCTAGGCCTATAAATGGTCAAAGTCATCACATGTAGACAGTTGATACTAAAAGGTCAAGAAGAATCCTCATGGACTCTTACAATCCGCCTTAATTTTTATTCTATCGCAATAATTTTTTAATCATTGCACCTAGTAAATTCCATTAAACTTTTATTCTCTACTTTGCCCCACTGGACAAGCTATTTTTTCATTCTAAATTTACACCCCTTATGGACAGCCAATATGAGTCTCTATCCTTACCCATCCCCGACCAATCAGAGAGCAGTGTCTCAGCTCTCAACCAATCCAAATACTCCAAGGAAAGAATTTCAAGCCAAGGCACCTCACATAGCCAGGCCCCCGGATCACCTCAAACCAACCAATAGCCACCAAGCCTCTCCGCAGAATGTAAAAATCAACAAACGTTGCTCCAACATCTCAGACTGTCAAGATATGGGATTGATGACTGTTTTTACTGTAAAGATGTCCACATATACACCTCCATGTAGCCAGTTGGCATATCGTACAAAATTCCCAGTTTTTCGGAGAATACAATCGGAAATAACACTTGATAGTTGAAATTATTCGAATTAGGATCTTCTAAGCCGAGAACGAGGCGAGGCCCCCATTTGTGACCGAAGCCTGGTGCCTGGATCCAGTTGGCCCATGCCTTAAGATGTCCATGCATAAGAGTATTCTTTAGAAAAAAATTTTAGACTGAATTTTATTTATATCTCTGATTTTGAATATTTTTTGTGGCCCTAAAAAGGAGCGCGTGTAAAAAATTTCTACAAGAAACTAAACTCACTTTTCTGTAATCTGATAAGTTTAACAAAAAACAACATTCAAGACATTTCTATTAAATCCACTTAAAAATTGCATGATCCCTTTATGTGATTGATATTATAATTGCAATCATTTCCCGTTTTTTTTAAGATTCCAGATTTTAAAATCTCAAATTTTTAAAAATTCCAGTCAATTTCATACAACAGGAAACCTGTGTCAACCACAGGTAGAACCTGTGAGAGGAATAAACATATTCCAACTTTCTTAAGAATACATAAAACTAATAAAAATATCCAAAAACAAAATGCACCATAAAGACCAAAAAAACAAAAAACAAAAACAAAAAAGCCAGGTGATAGAAGTGAAACTTCTTTGGCGACGTTGGCCGTAAATGCAGGAATAGATCTAATATATTAAACTGCTGGGAGAACTTACTTTAATCAAATAATATTCGAACTTCATTCATTGTATGAAAATAATATTTTTATTCAATTTTCTGGCATCATCATTTTCCATGAAAGACACAATAGGTGTGTGGTTAATGAAGTAGGATATAAAAATCATCGATTGTAGTCAGTCAAAAAAACGTGAGAAAACTGCCCCAATCGTGGTTCCGTATATGGTTGTTCGTTCTCTAGAATCAGTATTCATTGTCAAATTCAGTGTCCGGTTCAAGAATTTAATGAGTGGCTTTGCTTCTTCTGAATCAAAATTAACGTTAAAGTCTCCAGTTAACATAATCGGCTTTTAATCATCATCAGATCCAATGATTGCAGCAGCCTCTGGTGTGTACATCACTAAAACTTTATGGACGAAGATGATTAAAGCTGCGACAGGACCACTTGGTGATATATAGACTTTCGACTGGACTTGCTGCTAGTTTTGCTTTTCTCTCTCCTTTCACGAAATTCTTTTCCTCTTTTTGCATTTATTCTAGGCAGTCAGACTGGAATTAAACACTCCCCTAACGGGAAGAGCCATATAATGGTAATATTTTGGGCGCGTTCATTCTTTGAAAACAGCACGTTTTTTTATAACATAAAAACTACGAAAATACGCCACGCGGGTTCGTTACGAGCAGCAAGGGTACCCACTTAATATCTCCAACGAGTTTTTCGCCGAAGCACCAATAAAATAAAATCATAAAAAAAATTTGTCAATTTTTGGCAAAATTCACATTTTTAGGGTAGTCGGATACCATAAGGGCAGAACTGCTTCTCTCATGATTTACTAGGCGGCGGTATGTTCGCTGTAATTTTTCTCTTTTTTCGTCCTCTAATTTTTCGCGTCCCAAATCTTTTGCGCCCTAGACATGAGCCTAGCATGCCTAACCGGAAAAGCGGCCCTGAATTCGATGTTAATAATGAAGCAATCCTTAAATTTTAATCGATATATTTCATATTGAATTAATATATCAAGCATTTGAGAATGTATAATAATTAAAATTAAGGATATACTATATTACATAAATAAGTATAATAAGAATTAAAAAGGCATTGTCCCAGTTGCCATTATAATAAAAAAAACTCCCCCCCCTTATTTCAGAAAATATTGCTAAACGCGATGACAAAATAGAAATTAGTCAATTTTAAACGCTATTGTACATATGATTTTATTATGTATGCGATTTCCAGCACTCTTTAAAAGCTTTTGCGAAAGAATGAATCGATAAATTAGGACTAATTTCATAATAGGGGGTTGAAATGTAATTATGCATCCAATAAATTTTATACCTACGGTTATTCTTCTGTTAAAGCATTAGGAATTTCTTCCTGTTTATAAAATGAAAGAAAGAACTAGCACAAAGCTACCTGTACTTTCATTTCATCATTAGTAGGCAGTCTTTTTTCCTGTTAGCTTTTCCTTAAGGAGGTCCTAGTAAGTAATCTGTCTCGTGTTTTAACCTCAATCTACCAAATCTATAAAAGGAGTGTTAAATCATGTCCTAGAGTATAGTTTGTTGCATCAAGTATGTGGGTATTATCTGGAGAACTAACGACTATGTACAAAACTGGTGTATCTTTTGGATCAATAGGCTGTCCTATTTAAAACAACAGTGTGTTGTAATAGTCGCTCATACTTTTTGAAGAATTCATTGCGTATACCATATTTTTTAAATAAAGGTGTTTAAACTTTTTCGACTCATGGAACATTTAGAACTATAAGGTGTTTTTGTGGAGCCCCATTCCGCACACACTTAAAAGAATATATCTCAAAATAATATTAAAAATAAATCAACTTGTTATAAATACTTTATATAAAGACAATTAAAAATTGTTGCACAGTAAAACCTCTTTTTGTGCGGTAAATAGGGACCACATAAAAAAATTCGCACAAAAAAAATATGTGAAAATTTCATAAATATTTACATATAAAAAATTACAATAAAAAATATGTCAGTTATTTACGAAATTTTATGAGAAGGTACCTCCAAACAAAATAAATAATTATATTCCACATGGAAACATTTTGAAAGCATTTAATTTCTCATTGCATACATGGAGACATTTTCAAAATGCGCATACATAATACACTGCTATTCATCGTAATCCAAAGTGTTCATCTTCTTGCGATGAATTACTTCAAAATCACTATCGTCAGTAGAAGATACAATTTCAATTCATTTATTTTTGGTACTATAAAGTTTTTGTGACTGCGGTCGGTGGGTCAGTTGCTTGTGAACGTCACGATAACCAGATATGCATGATCGAAGTCTTTTTGAAATATCAAACTCCTTTCGGAATTGGTATCTATGTTAAGAAAATGCTTTTCCGATTTGATGGAAAGGTGAGTCTCTGCATATAATTTATCCATTCTCAAAGAATCTAGTTCTTCTTGTCTGACTTCATAATCTGTCTAATTATAGATAATGTCAATGTCATTGAAAGTTTCGTCTTCAATCAAGTGCGTGTTGCTAGTACGTTGAGAGAAACCAATTGAACATGCATTGTAGAGACTGTTTATAACCAATGAAGAGAGCGTATTAAAGTGTACATATGTACACTGACATAAAACATTACAATGGCGCCAAAGCCGTTGAAATTCATATACCGCATAAAAAAAGATCTTACATAAAAAATCGCACAAAAAATCGCTCAAAAAAATCAGACAAAAATAAAATCGCATATAAAGGGACCGCACAAAAACAGTTTCTACTATATTTGTTATTTACAGAGATTTAAGTAATTTTAAAATAATTTACTCATTAATAATGTTAATTTGTGATCCAAATGTCAAACACCTATGCATTATATTTAGTAACTGGGATATGTGCTTGTATTTTTTTTTTTACAAATTGCCAAAATCGATATGTCTATTGAAATGATTTGCAATCACATTTCATTTTCTGCATTTAATTTGTTTTAGTATTTTATTTCGTAGCCACTCGCGTTGTGGAATAGTTTTCACTTAAATACATTGTTCTGAATGACATTTAAATGTTTATAGCTGTGTAAGAAATCCTGTGTGTTTTGTATGCATTTGCAGCCTAAAATTTATCTGTTGATAATTGTGTTTCCTATCCTTTATGATAGATGTTTTTCCCCCCACAAGCGAAAAAAGAATGCATTTTCAAATAGAAAACTATTTAGTTCTGCCAAACATTGTACCAATGAGTATAAAATTATTTCGTGGAACCCAGGATAGTAAAAGCAGTAGAATATTCGCATATATATAAGAAAAATATTTTAATATTATTTTATTGTACAATACTAATAAGAGCTTAAAAGTATGACAAGTACAGTTATTTTATGTATAAATAAAATTTTATGACTGGTATGCGCTTTAGATACTTTTAGTTATACAAACCTTATATGGAACGGGAATTCATTTTGCTAATAGATTTATAATTTTCTTTTCGATTTTTTAGTGTGACTCAAGAAACCTCTAGGTATGTCTCATGGAGCTCCAGGGTTCCATGAAACACAGTTTGAAGACAACTGCTCTAAAAGAAAGAAATTGTAATAATTTTTTCCAACAAATAACCATGTTTTCGCAATTACTAAAAATTCATTTTTAACAAGTCCTTCCACTGCAGAGAGTTTTATTTTAGAAGATAAGATATTTAATCGCAATTTTACGTTTCGTTAAGTACATCTCTTTCTGCTTCACATTGATTAAATTTTTCTTCTAATTTTCTTTAATCATCAGTTTAAACTCATTTACTGATCAGCAAGCAGTTATATACGAATTCTCAATTACTGTTTTGTTATGACGCGCGCGAGTCTTAAATTATTCTAATAATTGCCATAATTTGTAAATTAATTAATCGATATTTCTTATGTTTTCTCGAATAACATCGTTAATCCTGAACGTTCAATAACACACACATTTTTATAATTAAATTTTCTTTACGATTTCTACAAGGAGTAAGTACATGGTAGATAGTTCCTCAAATAGCCATGTTGAAAGGAGTAAAAAAAATGTATTAATCGGAATCTTCTATGCGGAAAAAACATTCTATGGTGTGGAGATTAAGAGAAAAAAGTAATTAAAGAATAATTTCAAATTTTAACATTGCCACAAAGAGGTTGAACTTTCGAAGAAATTGCGAAAAGACTCAATTCTTTTTATTTCTAATGAGCTGCGGATTTGTGTTTCACCATTGCAGACCTAGTACAATCCCGGAAGCTGGTATCTCTTTTTAGTGCGGCCCCCTATATGCTAGTGGTCTTCAAATTGTATTCCACGGTGTTCCTGGAGCATACTCAGGGTTCCACAAGTCACAAAAAAATCGAGAAAAAATATAAATATGTATGCAAAGTGAATTCCTGTTCACTATGAAATTGTATAGTTACAAAGTATCTAAAGCTCATCCTATTCATTATATATGAAAATTTTATGTATAAATATTAACTTTATTTTGCAACAATTTTTAAACTTTTATTACATTAAAAGAATACTTAAAAGTTTTATCTTCTCTCATTTATATACTTCCTCCTGGATTATGAATATTCCATTGTTTACTATCACGGGTTCCACGAGATAATTTTATACCCGTTATTTAGCACAGCGTCACATTTAGTTAGCAAAACTAAATAGTTTTCTAATGGACATTTTTGCATTTGCGGAAGAAAAAGACCTATTATAAAAGATAAGAAACAACTTATCAACAAATTCGTTGTTAAAATCTAAATTTAATCAAGAATAGCTTATAAATTCTCGATTGCAATGAAAAACTCACAGGATTTCTCACACAGCTATAAACATTTTAATGCCATTCAAAACATTGTGTTTCAGAGAAATATACTTTTCAACGAAAGTGGCTACAAAAAATATATAAAAACAAATTAAAATTAGAATATAATGCGATTGCATTTAATCTCAATAGACCTAGGATTCGACAGTCTATATGAAAAAAAGAACATACCCCAGTTACTAAATATAATGCATGGACAGGTGACACTGTGATCACAAAATAATATTATTAATGAGTAAATTATATTTAAAAAAATAAGATTAGAATTTTTTTAAAATAATAAATGAAATACTTTTTATAATTGCCTTTACATAAAGTGCCTGTAACATGTTTTGATCTACTTTAAATATTATTTTGAGATATTTTCTTCGAAGTATATGTGTGTATGGGATGGGGTTCCAAGAAGCTACTTTCTAGTTCTAGGGGTTCCTCCTTCAAGTTCTAGGGGTATCAAGTTGAAAAAGTTTGAAGACCATTGCCATAGGCGGATACCAATCGCCGCAGGTAATTTTGACGCCCAGTTTCCTCCTTAGAGGGCGGCACCTGAGCTCTGACGATGCGAACCTGTACTAAGATATTAATTTTGACGAGAGCACCCACGCCAAATAGACACTCTAAGGATCGTTTACATGCCGTATAATCATACGACATGGCCGCTGTTGATTTTCTGCATCATGAAAATCCACCGATTTGGGCCGGGGTCGAACCCACAACCTTAGGTGCAGAAGGTCAGCTACAAACCAGCCACGCCACCCAACCCGTGGACACAATTTTGGTGAGAGGATTTTACACTAAAAAAATTATTTGTGTGTAATATAAATAATCCAAAGTGATGATAATTGATAAGGGAGTACTGAATAATGAAATGTGAAATGTACATAGCAACATTTCATAACCCCAGCTCTCTATCCCCACACCATCGAATCAGTCCGATCCAAGCTTTTTCCATCTATCGTGTACTGTCATTTCGACAGAAGGTTTTTTTTATTAGTATTTAATACTGGAGAAACTGTTAAATGTACTTGATGGTTTTTCTTGTAACTGTTTAGCAAATGTCCTCTCTTCGCAATAAATTTCAAACAGTACTGAAAGGCCTGTTTGTCTTTAACATAAATTAGCTTGACTTTTTACCCTAAATAAATTACAGTTTTAAAAAAAACTAAAAAAAAACCTTTTATAGTTAAACGAACTAAGCTGTACTTTAATCTTTTAGTCGACAAATCTGGAGATGGGATCTGAAATTAGTCGCCAGATGCGGGGTGGGATCTGAAAACGGGAAATCGTTAATCCTGATGATTCTGTTCAGGACAATGGAACAAAATTATTAAATTATTGTATTGTCATCGGTCCTGGACAAGTGAGCAAAATTTCGAATTAATCTGACCTTTTAAAGTGGGTAAAAATTGTGTTCAAAGATTTCTGTTACATACAAGTGAATCTTATAAAAGGGTGTTAATAATTCATTTCATCTACATGCCAGAAAACATCCTTTCCTCGAATAAGGTTTTGAAATCCTGAGCTTCCCAATATTCTGTTGTATTAACTTTTTTATTAGAACTAATATTTATTTAATACGTTGTTTTGATTGATTGATTTGTTTCGATATTTTGTAACTTTTTTTAACATTATTTTTGGAAACCAGCTAAAAATAATCCTTTAAATCTCATTGAAATGTTTGGATGCATTCGACATTTTTTGTCAATGTTTAACCCCTTCACTGCCTGGCAAATTTAGAACGTCTTGCCCTGGGTGTCAAAATTTTATTTTAAAGAAAACATGAAATTTTAAAAAATATATTATTATTAAGTTACTGATATAATATTGTAATGACATTTATAACAATTGTTACTGAAAAAAAACACTACCAGCTAACTCGTAGTTGGCATAATTGAATAAGGTCCTATGCTGAGTGCCACATGTGCCATCTCAAAGTGTGTTTTTTTTCAAAAAAAGTCTTTATGTACAAAAATTTTCTTTTCGATTTGTTTGATTATATAAGCTCGTCACCGTTACCTAATTTCATCTGGACACAGTCAGATGTAGGTATGTCTTAGGACTTCTTGAGGCCCTGGGCCCTACGCAAAAATAGGCGCATACACAAATGTAGGCCCCACCCCTCCTACGACCTTTAAAAGTAGACAGTACATAGCATACGTTGTCAAATACTCGTACAAACAATAACCCGAAACAAATAAATGCGCATGACTTACAATCGTACAAACCGGCTTGACCGAATCCTCGCCTTTTTAACTGAATGAGTAATAATGGGGGACAATGATCATCACATGTAGCCAATTGACATATCACCTGAAATTCCCTGTTTTTCGGAGAATACAACCGGAAGAAACATTTGACCGTTAAAAATATTCGAATCATGATCTTTATTAAGTCTGAGTCGAGGACGAGACGAGGCCTTGGATCCGGCACCAGTTGGCCTATGCCTTAAGACGTCCCTAGTCAGATGTGTCAGATTTTCATACAAACGTGTAATGATTTTCACTGGTTAAAAACCTATAAGTCGATGGTAGTCGTAAAGTTTTAAAATAATAAAAAAGAAATTGATAAGTAACAATTAGCAGACCTCAGGAATACCATCTGTTAGCACAAGAAAATCGCTCCACCCTACTTCGAAATCTTTCTGCAGAATGCCTACAAGTTCTTTAACCACTAGTGTAGCTATCCGTGAGAAAGCCTTGTATCAAAATTCATTGGAAGCCCTTTTTAGAAATTGGGAGCTTTGTTAATGGGGCTATTTTTTATATTGAAAACAGATAAAATATTTTCCGTGCATCACAAGTACCACACGGGGCTTACAGAAGTAAGTAAAAAAAAAAAGATAAACATTACAAATGTTGCGAAATAATAAAATAACAAAAACGAAAGAAGTTACAAAGACAAAAATACATTACAAAATAAAACAATTAAGTTGCAAAATCAATACAATAAATTTGCAAAATTAATACAATAAAGTTACAAAATCAATACAATAAAGTTACAAAATCAATACAATTAAGTTATAAAATCAATACAATAAAGTTACAAAATCAATACAATTAAGTTATAAAATCAATACAATAAAGTTACAAAATCAATACAATTAAGTTATAAAATCAATACAATTAAGTTACACAATCAATGCAATAAAGTTACAAAATCAATACAATAAAGTTGAAAAGGCAGGAAAATGAAAATTATCCCAAAAATTGCAAAATCAAACAAAACGAAAAATAACAAAGCAAAAGAAGTTAGAACGACAAAATAATTACAAAATAAAACAATTACGTTTCAAAATCAATAAAATAAAGTTACAAAAGCAGAGAAATGAAAAATTTCCCAATAAACTATAAAATCAAACAAAACGAAGCATAACAAAAACAAAATATGTTACTACGACAAAATAATTACTGAATAAAACAATTACGTTACAAAATCAATACAATAAAGTTAGAAAATCAGAGAAATGAAAAATTTCCCAAAAAACTACAAAATCAAAAGAATGAGGATACTAAATTAAATAAACGAAGCTTTATTTGAAACAAGTAGAAAAAAATTAGGAAGCCATTTGATTTTTTTAGGGAATGCAGTTTGACTTCCAAGCATTTTCTTTCTTTCTTAAATTTCGTACAAAAAAGGATAAAGTTGCTCAACACTTTGCTCCCCACCAACAATATAGTCACAAAGTTTGGAAGGACACATGTTAAATCTATTGAGTTGGACTTTAAAATTACCATGAAGGAAATGCGGGATTTTATAATTTGTAAAAGAGTGATCACAACATAGTATTTGTGAAATGGTTGAAGAAAAAATTTTTGTCAGAAAAGAGTGAAGTGATTACGTGTATCGAGGGTTCCAAAGAGAGACAACGCTTTCTTGAGTGTTTTTCTTGTAGAACGATTTCGGAATATTAACTGAAATATCGATCACCCGCTAGGCTGCGGATTTTGCCAGGAAATCAGCCATTTTCGTTTCCAAATATTCCAGTATGACCACGAATAAAAGTAAAAAATACTAGGATATTCAAATAGTTTAAGAATTTTAAGATTCTTTTGAATTTCCTCAAGAATATTATTGCAGATGAAATATTTTGTAGAGTTTCTAAGGAAAATTGAGAGAGAGAATTTGAATAAATCAAATATTTAAAAGAGCCGTTATGCTGCATAATCCATTTTATAGTATAGTTGATTCTTAAAAGTTCGGCAATAAAACCAGTACACATTCATCGTGAATTCTGAATAGGTGATGTTCGATTTCAAAACCACTATGAAAAATTACAAATACAAAATCAACACGATTATTAATTTAGCTACCATCGGTAAAGTAAATAAATGGATATTTTTCATCAACCTTACTATGGTAGCGGATTAAGTGGATGACACTCCATTCTGAAGGATGTGGGACTATTGATACCAGTTTACAATTTTTTGCTTATACAGTCGACTCTCGTTAATTCGAAGTGCATGCTCGGTCTCTATAAATAAACTCTTGATATTTCGAACTAAAACAATAGTTTGGGTACACTCAATATTTCGAAGTAAAATCTGGGGCTGGAAAAAAATGCAGCTAAAATCTGTCAGACTACAGCACGCGATAATTCGAAGTTATTATAAAACTCTCAACAATTCGAACACTTACTATCATGTAGTATGAAATAATGTGGAGCTTACAAGTTTTGTGTTGCATTGAATGTGCGTGTCTCCCATACAACGTAGCCCCTTTGATGACCATCCGTCCGCTACCCCTTTTAAGTGTTTCCCACTTCCTCAGGCGAAAAGACACTTTTATTGCCTTCCTTCTTCAAGTGGACGACCACACCTGTTGTCAGCTGTCTCTATCTTTAGTTCAACACGTGACCTTGCTACACATGTGTTCTGAAAAAATGGTCTGCTATTGTGAAGAAGAGATGCGTCGGATTGTGTATTTTACATTGGAATGACATGACGATTTATAGCTCTTATAACCGTTTCTTCAGATGATATCATTATGACATCTATATACACTGCTGTTTATAAAAAAAAATGTAACACCATGAAGGAATCATCAGAATCGTGAGCAACGCCCTCTGAACTGATGCTGAAAGCGTATAAAAAGAGGGCTGTAGCTGGCCATTGAAAATAGTTAATGATTATTTTTTAGTGGCGAACGTTTAGTGAGACCTATGTATGCCCCCACGACGAAATAAGGAGAAATTCCAACAACTTACGGAGTTTAAACGGGGAGGATTATCGGCCTTCGAGAAGGAGGATTTTCCTATCGCACACTAGGAGCTCGTGTGCAGCGGTCCCGAACAACTCCAAAAACTAATAGTGGACGACGGAAGGTGACGTCAGCACGTGACGATCGACACCTACTCCTCATGGCGGTGAATGACCGTACAGTTTCCGCCAAACAGTTGGCAGCATGTTGATCAACTTCTACAGGTGTACTAATGTCGGCTTCGTCGACGTCTGCTGAACCGTGAACTGCGTGCAAGGGTGCCTTTATATTCCCCCTCATGGCAAACCATCGACAGCTGCGTCTGCAATAGGCTCATGAGCACAGAGCCTGGCAAGCTGATTGGCACCAAGTTGTCTTTTCAGATGAATCACGCTTCAATTTGTGGGACTATGATGGCCACATTCGTGTTAGACGCTATGCCGGTTCAGCGCTGCCTTCCAGACTGCGTTATCGAACGACATAGTGGCCTAATACCCAGAGTTATGGTTTGGGGTGCGATTTCGTATCACGGAAGACCCAATTTGCAACGAATTGAGGGTAATCTCAATAGCAACAGGTACCCCTGTAAAGTTCTATAGTCCGAAGTCGTTCCCTTCTTTCAAGGCATCCCTGGGGCTAACTTTCCGCAGGATAATGCACTCCTACATGTTTCAAAGACTGTTCGAGACTTCTGTTCAGCCCAACACATGGAACTTCTTCCTTGGCTTGCTTATTCGCCGGATATGTAGCCTATTGAGCACGTGTGGGATTTGGTTGGTTGGCGTCTCGCTCGTGATCCGCGTCCTGCAGCTTCAAAAGACGAACTTTTGCTGCGCATACAAACAATATGGAATTCTCTTCCACAAGCAGGCTTTTAAAATCTGTTTGAAACCATGCCTCGTCGTATAGTAGTACTTATTGCAGCGTGTGGTGGCTACACCAAATACTGATTTCGGACACTTAATATTGTTTTTTTTTTCGAAAATTTCGTCATATATTTGTATTAATACAAATCATTTGTGCCTTAAATTTCATTTAGTTTTGATGATTCCTTCATGGTGTTGCATTTTATAGAAGTCTATGTTGAGATTACAAGTTATTTGTCTTCACACAAATGACTGAAGGGCTTAAAAAAATTCCAAAAAGAAGCCTGATATCACACAATCGCGGGTCCTCCCCTCTCTCCCGAAATGCCATATCGTCATAAAAAAACCTGTACTTTCATATTATTGTTCATATTTTGCAATCATGAATATGGGAAAATGACTTACCTTAGGATTATAAAAATGATTTATTAAACAATGAAGAATGAAATGGCTAGATGTATTGAACACCAAAAGAGAACGTCTTTCTCCTACGTCTCGTCTTAAGCATCGTTCGGGTCCATATGAGTTAATCTTCGTGCAGTACCTTGTCGGGCACTATAGGCGGGGAGTGACGTCAGTGTGGATTGCTCCCTCGACGTAAAGGGGAGGGGGATGCGACAGTGCACACATCCAACCCTACATGAACCAGTGTAAGGGAGTCCTTAATAAAAACTGATTTTTTTTGTTCTTTCTGCTAGAAGACTGATGTGCAAATAGCAAAGCAAGAAGGTAATTTTCCGCCACCTGTTCTAGAAATATAGTAATGATCAAAAAATGTATACATACTTTAAGACTGGGTAATATGTTAATGCCATAAGTTTGAGAACGCTTTGACTATTTCTTTTTATTTGAATGATCATACTTTACATAACAGTTCAATTTTACAAACATGAGGTTTTTCCTTAGTATGAATTCGGAAATGAAGTTTTAATGTGCCACTTTGAGCGAAAGCTTTTTTGCACACTTCACAAACATAAGGCTTTTCCTTAGTATGAACAAACAAATGCTGTTTTAAATTACAACTATAAGAGAAAGCTTTGTTGCATACTTCACAAACATGAGGCTTTTCCTAAGTATGACTACGGATATGAAGTTTTAATCTGCAAATGTGAGAGAAAGTTTTGTTGCATACTTCACAAACATGAGGCTTCTTCTTGGTATCAGTATGCAAATTAAGAATAGTTGACTCCTTTCGCCGTCCAGAGATGGCGCCACGAACTGAACTTCATTTTCTGGAAGCAGGTGTGATTTCGGCGGGAAAATGACATTCGATTCGGATTATTCGGTTGTAATGGTCGCTGTTCTTGTGATTATGCGTTGTGAAATGTTTTTCTTTTATCGTACATGTAAAGGCATGAGTGTGTGTGTGAAGCAAATATATACATGAAAAGTCGACTTGTGAAATCATTGGTGTTATTCATTAATAACCTTCATTTATATATCTTCCATTCAGCTTTATAAGAAATACTTCCACACTTTATACGCCCAGCATGGAAAATGGCGGTAAGTCAAAATACATTCATTATACAACTCATAATTGCACTCTACATGAAATTCAAAATCTAAAGTCTCATTCTCATTCATAACATTGACAATAGGGTTAGGTTGTAAGAGTTGGTATTAACAGTCGGCATTAGTGTCTCAATGTGTTCAACAATAATTCTGTGACAGAGGGTGCTTGTGTTTGACTTTCAAGAAGCGAAAAAGCATTTTGAAATTGTATTGAAAGTTCCAGAAAATCAGTAAAGTACAATGACGTTGTATTAAATAATATGGAAGGGAGCCCCCAATACGCTTAAGCATCACTCGCCTTCACAATAAGTTTGAAACTGACGGAACAATAATGGATATGTATAAGAGACGATCAGGTCGGCCACGCACATCAACAAACGAAACGTCTTTCTTTTTCGAGGGTACAATTACTGGAAGGAGTTACTTAGAGATGCTTGAAGCATCAATTTTACTGTACATTCGGGACTGTTTGGTGAGGATTTTTTTTTCATTCAAGATGGCGCTCCACCCCGCTACCTTACAGATGTGCTATCTGGACAACGTTGCACCGAGTAATTGAATTGGACGAGGGGTCCAATTGAGTATCCTGCACTTTCATCTGATTAAACTCCACTTGATTTTTACTTATGAGGTTACCTCAGGAACGTGGTGTACAGCAAGATACTGCCCACACTAGAGGAACTGCATATGAAATTGAAACCGGCTAGTCACGCAAAAACTGTAGCTACTCTGAGAAATATCACCAACAATATACGGGATAGCGCTAAAAATGTATGGAGGCGGGTAGATTACATTTCGAGCAATTATTGTAATTTTTTCATTTTTTTCACTGTAATACTTATGCTTATATATACGTTTTTCTTCATCAAAGTGTGTATACATTTCTTTTGTCATCACCCTTACAGCTTACTAAGACCAACTTATGCATTCGTCGTCTTGCAAGGACACACTTTGGGAATGGAGGTATGCAAAGAGAACGGCATCTGACTCTTCGTCTTGATACGTTAGTGGACGAGAATTAATTATTGCCTCCACTTGATGACAGCAATCTCAAGCTCTGGACAGTTTTATGAGGTTTAGCCCAGGATTCTTTATAGGGATGTCTTCCCCAAGCGAACTAGTCGCTTCAGATATCCATCCCCCTCTGCCCCTTTTAGAGCATTTGCTTTTCAAGTTACTCGTTTTTCAACGAAATAGTGATGACATTTCTCACTCTTATAAGCTTGATCAAAATACTAAATTCTTTCTTCATCTTGAGAATGGTTTTGGTGTCATAGAAATAAAAAAGCGTACAGAATCCACGGCGATTAACAAGTTTTTTGATGAAAGAAGGGCCAGGTGCGGTCCGGAGATAACTCCAAATGTACCCCGCCCCTAAGTGAGAAACAAAATGTAAGATTTTTTCTATTCGGTTTGCAGCATAATATTGTAGACCTAAATAATCCAAACCACTCACTGCAAATGGAAACATTTCCTTTATACTTCTAAACTTTTTGCACGAATTGTTCTTTCGAATTGAATTTAACGAAAGGCCGAAACTTACTTGTCTTTCGAAGAATTCTTCCGACCCAGATTGTTTATATTGACTTTGGGAGCTAGAATTGTTTTTTTTTCTTCATCCCTTGAATGAAACTTCTTACTTATCTCTCTATTTTCAACACATCACCTGTTAAAAATTAGATTTCTCTAACACTAAACCTACCACGATTGGTTAAATGTGACTCTTTTTTAAACTTTTTGTTCTAAGTTCTTTAAATAATATTGTGTTTCAGCTATTTGAATCTACTAGTTTTATTTAAAAAATGTAAATCAAATATATTTTATTAATATTTACCCCTGTCACACACACACATGTTATATTTTTACTGAGAAATATATGTAATTAGGCTTATATGCCGCAAAGAGTCATTTGACCCGTAGAATATGTATATAAAATACATATTATATGAATGATTGTGAGCCGATTACGTTGGTAGCGCACTTTTGCTATTGTTTATGTAAGTTTGAAAAAATATTTATATGTTCTAAGAACCTATTTGTTGGGTATGTGTGTGTGTTCGTTGAATCATAACACGTAAAATTCTAGATATGGCATGCCGGTTATATGTAAATCCTTTGGGGATGAAGTTCGTTGTAAGCGTTTCATATAGCATAAGTGATAAAGCAGATTGCTTGCTTCAAAGAAATAAGATCATTTTTATTGAAAATGTATACTATCATTAGTCTGAGTTGGGTGCAACCTGTATAGTTCGCTATATCCAGGGTTTCTTGAGTTATATTGCATATTTTCTTTGAACACAACAAATTATAGTATATAGTCGTACCCCTCAATTTAAAGAATTCATCAGGATCGGAGATTTTATTCGTTATTTCGGGGTTTTCGTAATATCGGGGTGTATAAAAATACAAATATTTTGTACTTACCTTTTGGAAGTTCTAAAAAGCAACTGCACAAAAAATATCCATAGTTAGAAATTACACAATTTTTTTTCAGCAGTTAAAAATAGTATTTGCGTATTATTACGCACCAGTTAATTGGAAATTTTAACATACTGAAATTGTTATTTGACAATATTTTGGATTCCTGGCTGGAAAGAGTTATTTTACGACTTTATACAGAGAAGAAAATACTGCGTCATTTACATCTTGCTGCATGAGATATGTTTTCAGTTTCCAAACAATGTAAATCATTAGAAAATGTATCAGTTTTGATAGGAGTTCCATTATCAATTTCTAAGTAAAAACCACAACTCATTTGTTTTCTACAATCTGCCATGTTTCATAAATTTTCAAAAACAAAATTTCCTGAAAAACCGTACATATAATAAACCACACTTTTCTCAAAAACGAGAGCAACTTGTAAAATCTCTAAAAAAAATTTCTTACGTTAAGGAGTGGGTTGAAATAAAGGAATTTCTTGTCCTATTCAAAACTCACGCAATATTTTATATTCATGACTCATCTATTCCTGTAAATTCTGATAATGGTTTGCACCCTTTCCTGTCAAAATTTGCTGCTTGCAAGAGAATTTTTTTTGTTTTTTTGTTCCGGGCAATAAGGATATGTCATTTGAAAAGAAATCCAATTTTCTCTAACCCAAACTAATAAAAAAACTTTTCTGCTGTTGAAACAATTCGTTGAATCGGCGGTTATTATCAGCTAAATAGGGTTTCTATGCCTTCATTTTAATACGAGAAAAGAAAAATTCATTAAATTGCGAAATTCGTTAAATAGGGGTTCGGTAGATCGGGGTCCTATTATTTATATATTGAGAGGACCGCTACTTCGTTTGTAATAAATATGGTTCTGTAATTCGTATGTCGTTAAATAGGGTTCTGTAATTCGTGTGTCATGTCGTTAAATAGGGTTCTGTAAATCGTACGTCGTTAAATAGGGTTTTTATGCCTTCATTTAAAAAAAGGGGGAAAGGAAAGTTCTTTAAATTGCGAAATTCATTAAATAGGAGATCGGTAGATCGGGGTCCGACTATATATATACTATGTATGTAAGGGGTAAAATAAATCATCCTCCCCCACTTAGCTGAATTAACTTATTCATACAATTCTCGATCTGTGAATCTAATTCATACATATTTGTTTTGGTTTCTTGCTTAATTGTTTTAGTTCGCTTAATGTAACTCGCTAATGTAATGTAGTTATACGTATGTAACTTTAACTGGTCGTTAGTTTTATTTAACGTTCTTGTTAAACTTTTAATTTATGAACATTTTTTCTCTTATCTATCGAGCGGCACAGTTTCCGAAGTTACATCTGCACCTCCTATCATTTTTAATTTAACAAAATCGCGCAATAAATCAGATCAAATCAATACAGCAGAGTCCTGAAAACTTGGCCTACTGTGGACCGGAGAGTGGACGAGTTTGCGAAAGTGACAGGTTATCGAAAATGGGATTAAAAAAGAATAAGAGTGCGAGTGTTTCTTCAGAAAATATTGCGCTGCTCTTGCTTGCATTGTTTGCTTGAGAAAACAGAAAATAAACTGCCCAAATACTCTCAACAAAAGGGAAAAGTACGTACTTTATCAAGGCATAGATAATTTACTACATGAATAGGAAAATTAATGAATACAAAGTATACAGTCATTTACCTCATCAGATACACCTCAGAAAAATACTTAATAAAAGCCTAAAAATGTCAATAACGAAAATCAAACTGCCGACTTTGCAAATACAGGCTACTCGGGGGGGTTTTCGACTTGCATAAGTGGGGTCGAGTTATTGGGAATACTGGGTTACCGAGTGTCGAGTTTTCGGGACTCTACTCAGTGCCGGTTTATCCACTGGGCACATGAGGCGGCGCCCAGGGACCCGCATAATTTGGACTTAACCAGATTTTCTGGTTATAAATTTCGATCCTCCAGTGACTGTAGATCTTCTGCGCCCAGGACCCGAAATGAGCTTAAATCGGCACTGACTCTTCTGTATTATATACTTATAAAGAAAGATAAATTATACACAATATCAAATGAAACCAAACACTACTATGCTCTGCTTTTTATTTTAAACAACCTTTTTATAACATTAAGCATTATCGTTTTTCTAAATAAATTTGGGTAAATGTCACCCGAGTTTCAGCACCACGCTACGATTTCTTTTTGCCATATATACATTTAGTTTATTCATAATATCACACAATAATAAAAAATATAATCCAAATAATCTTACCTTGAGCTGGTTTTTAAAGGTTTTTATTGCAGAACAAACACGTTATGTAAGGGAATAGATCATAAAGAGGTATAATTCTCCTCATATAATATGGATCCCAAAATGGAAAACTCCTGCGCATGGGTATTAGGTAACTCTTATCGTGCCATCTACGTGCTAAAACTTAAAAGCAATATCAGGAAACTTGGAACTTGTCTTTATCTTTAAAGGTTTCATTTTTATGTGTTCTTTTGAACTGATTCCGAAATTTAACATCTTTGCCCGAAAACTGACGGAAAGTTATCTTTGAAAGAAATCCCTAAACTATTGCATCGACCATCTGAAGATTTTAATGAAGGTTCTCTGTTTGTTCAGTATTCAATAAATTCTATATCCTCACTTTCCAGACAATCAGTTTCTCGCAATAGCCATCTATAACTATGAATTTCTTGTATATACATCTTGATTGCATTTTTATCCAATCCCCTTAATTTCTAAAGAGAAATAATTAATTTCTTTTAATTTAGCACTTTTTGTCCATGAATTCTTCATATAAAATCTCGAGCGTTGGTATCAGTTTCTAAAATTTCATGCAACTGATTCACAAATTTAATGAACATAATGTTCAACAGAGGATCTCAAAAGAGTGCAATACTCGAAAATTAGAATTCCTTTACCAAACAAATGCATAATGTGACAACGAGTACTTCTCAATGTGAACTTCAAACCTTTATTGCAGTATACTAATAGCCTATAACGTGGAGCATTTTTGCAGTAGAGCAACTACAATAACATTTCTGTGTGTTATTGCATTCTTCCCCTTTTCTAAAATGTTTGTTTGAAATCACGTGGTCGGTGGGTTGCCATGGTGACGTATTTTGTAGGCTGATGTATTTAGTAGTCGGCGATTGAAAGAAATTGTGTTTGTTGAGCGAATAATGGGGATATTAATTTTTGTGTTCGTTTGGGAAAAAGTGCTACGGAGATTTTCGACATTTTGAAACAGGTGTAAGGCTGTGATACATTAACGCGAGGGCAGTCTTTTGAGTGGCATCAACGTTTCAGAGAAGGCAGGGAAAGTGTCGATGACGGCAAACGTTCTGGACATCCACAGACTTCCCGCATCGTTGAAGACATCGAAAAGGTTTTTGCGGAGGTACATTAAAATGGGCTTCAAACAATAGCAGAATCAGTTGGGATTTCCTCGGCTACATGTTAATGGATACTGACTAAGGATCCTAACATGCATAGGGTGTGTCAACATATCGTTCTCCGCATGTTAAACGAAGACCAATCTGCAGATGAAGTTAAAAGTGCATTGCAGGTTGAATTAGAGGACATGGCCAAAAATGGATTCCAGAAATGCTTCGATGACCTTAACAAGCCTTGGCAAAAGTTTGTTGTTGTCCAAGGGTTTTATTTCGAAGAAGGATGTGTTTCAGCAGTCTAATGGGACCGTGGTAGCCTAGTGGTCAATGTAATGGTCTCGTGACTAGCGTGTCATGAGTTCGAGCCAAGTACCGTTGAAGACCCGCCGTGTAGGGACGCGATGCACGTAAAATCTGTCGAGAGCTCAAACGTCCTCCCGTTGGTGTGGTGTAGTAGTTAGGAGAGGGGACATCTTAGGTGTCGTCTTCGTCTCTTGACCATGGTTCAAAATTATGCGGTCCGTCACCAAAAGCCCTCATGTAGATGAACAGTGCGACGTTAATATTCTCTCACTCACTCATTCAGCAGTCTAATTGGTAATATTTTTTAAGTTATGGTCTCAGTCCGGGAACTTTTGAGTCCTACTACGTATATGTTACGTTACCGTTAAAGTGTATAATTCAGTTTTTTCATAGAATAACTAAGTATTTCATAAAATAGCTGATCAAGTCAGTCTAAGTGTACAATGGATGAAAAATTTCATACTTTAACTAGTTATTCTATAAAATAACCAATGATAGACCGTTCAAGCGAAAAAAAACAATTTCGAAGTTATTCTATAGCCGCCCATCCGGTATAGGGTTAGTGACGCTGACTCCTATACCGTAGGGCCCGAATTCGAATCCCAGAGAAGGCATGGATGTTTGTATTGTAATCCTTCACACACATAAATTTAAATTCCTACTTCGTTTGTTCCTTACTTCTGTAAGCCCCCGGGTGATACTTTGTGGTACACGGGGATTTATAAATGTTCTCAATAAAAAAAAGTAATTCTATAAATTAATTGATCATTATATATATATACATATATATAATAGCTAAAACTTTTCTCAAAAAATACATTTTACCCCATTGTGTGGATGTTTAATTAATAAATAATAAAGACAAGATATCAATCATTGGCATGGTCAAGTAATTTTAGCGCGTTTTTCACATGTTGTATTTTACAATAATGCTACTAATGAACTTTTTACTAACAGAAAGTAGTGTACTGTACCACTCCTCTAAATGTACTACTATTGAGCTGAAAAGAAATAATGTCACAAATCTGTATCAGCACTATAAAAAAGCAAACTAGCGAAATTCAGGAAAATTTGTGAAAACTATGGGAAAATTTAAATATGTGATTCGGCTCATCTAGGGCACAAATGCGACCAAATGCCGAAAACCCGAGGTCAATTGGTTGCTTATCGACTGAAAAAAAGGTACGACAAAATATGGAACGAAGACGAAATTTGCGTCCTAATATAACGCTTTTTTTACACTGCGTGAAAAACGCTCTAAAAAGCAAATGATATAATTTGTTATTGCTCATATTGCTAACATTAGTTAAATAGAAATAAAAGAAAAGGATATGTTTTACATCTGTTACTGGCACAATTAACTTTTCTCTCTCTTCTCCTTGAACTTCAAAGATATTATAAGTAACGGTAACGGTTATACATTTACGTAGAACCTTAGAGAAATCTCTATCATCCATTCATCATAATAAGTAAAAAAAAATAAGAATAATTTGCTGAAGTTGTGACGGGTGCTTACGCGTTTCACTAACCTTCTCTCAAATCCTTTAAGATTGTATTTATTTTAACCATCCGCGAGAGCAAAAGTGTGACTTATGCAAACAAGATAGTTTCGGGTTTAGCGAGTTCGAAAAGATATAAAAGGGAGAAATGAAATGAAGAGATGAGGATGACTAGTGGTTGATAGAGGAGATAACTGCGAGGTGATTAAGAAGGTGATTCTGAGAGATTAGTTTAACTAGTGGAAGTTTGTTCGCCGGAGGAAGATTATTGAAATAGGTTCATTAATTCGGTTTGTACGGAACTGAAGATATCAAAGATTGAAGTCGCTCTTTAGATCCATCCAGTATTAAAGAATCCTGCCTTAAAAGGATATCAGGTCTGTTATTTTCATAAATTAGATATAAATGCGTAGTTTGATTGTATGCGTTATTCTCCGTGGTTTCAGTTAGTGTTCCGTCGTTCATAATTGAATTCTTATCGCACTCCACTGTAATTTGTTGTTCTTAAAGTTTGATTAATATTTGTGTATTTCTATCATAAGAAAGATTAATAAATAATATTGGTTTATTAATTAAGTAGTCGTTAGTTATGAATCCAACATACCCGAATTTAGATAATATGCAAAGGGGAGTTAATAATCATAGGGGTAGTGAGAGACTACGACAAAGTGTTACATAAGAATATAAAGCAGTCCACAATGAGTGCAGCGCAACAACGCTAGTGGAGGGGTGAGTGGGAAACCACTCATCCAGTTGATTTAGTTAATGACGTCACATCTCTGACAACCACGGCCGTTTTTCAACCGGCTGCCGCATCTCGACGGAACGAGGGGAGAAAAGTGAGGAATTTCTTTATATCAAAGATTAAAGATAATATTATTTTTAAGTCCGTTACTCATTACCTCTTAAATATCTGCGTGCGGTTATTGAAAGGAGATTTTAAATAACCACTTGGAAAAAAAGTAAGAAAAGGTGGAGAAGTTTAAAATAGGATCAAGTTTTGTCACACTAACCGCGTGCAAAAGCTTGCATGAAGGAGGGAGGGGGTAATAATTAGTCTTTCAAAAGAAAACAACAAGTGATAAATAATTTAATTTGTATCAAGACATTCTCATCCTTTTCAGAGCTGGGAAGTGTTGATGTGAGTGGTTAAGGACTGCTCTAGGTCTCTTAGAAGAGCTAGGGATAGAATTATCATTAGCCGGGATTTCTCTGATGGATTCAAGATATTATAATGCTGGAGTAACCAATAGTGACTTCTGGGGCGTAGCTACCGCCGTATCAGCCGTATCAATGATACGGGGCCCCATAATCCATGAGCAAAAACTCGTAAAATGTTGAGGGGCCCCAGAAGAGGGCCCCCAATCAATTTTGATACAGGGCCCACTCAGGGCTAGCTACGCCAGTGAGTCACATGTTACTTTTTTCTGTGTGTGTTTTAACACTTTTTTATTTCTGCTATCAAAAGTTAACAATTTTTCACGAGTAAGTGCATCGCTGTTTTCTTTTGTCCCTTATTTAATAAAGATTCAAATCTCCCCTGCATTAAATATTTCTTATTTACAGGTTTTATAGAAGTAGTATATAAAGCAGGGGTGGGCCGATTGTTCTAGGGAACGGGCTTCTAATTTTTTCCAAGGTGCTGCGGTCTACCCAGTGGCTTAAGTGTGGTGATGTAAGAAAAAGGTCTATACACAATATATATTATAGCTTAATAATGAATACGGTAAAAGCCCTTACTTACATAACTAAAATTAAAAACTCACATTTTTAAAACCACGTTTAAAGCAAAACGTAAAATAAAAACATAATAATAGCCACAAGTATAATAATATCAAATGATGCATTTTTATTATCAAACGATTCAAAATATATTAAAATTAAAGCATTTTTATCTAAACGATAATTCCTGTAGTGGTCTGTAGAAGACTTTGTCTGCATACTGTCAGAGAATCTTGAATATTTCGGTACATAATTAATAACTGCTAATCTTCAGGTGGTCACTCCAAAATGTCTTGGCGGTCTACCGGTCGATCACGATCGATTTAATGCCCACACCGGATATAAAGGAAGAGGTCTATTGGATCCAACATAGAACTGCCCACACAAGAATTATTAATAATATTATTTCTTAAACTGATTTCTTAAAAAAGTATGAATATGAGCGCGTAATTACCTTTCAAGAAAAATTCAGAACACGGCTTTATCTGAAATTTATTTTGAGATTCTTATGACCAGCTTATATGTATATACTTGTTCAAGACTTTATGTAAAAGAGCAATTTTAAAATATTCATCGGCAAAATTTTTACATTGATGCTGTTAAGTTTTTCTTATTTATTATTTAGATAAAAATGGTAAAGTATGAATCATATTTACTTTATAACCAAAAAATTTTTTCTTTTTAACTGAGCACACATTCGAAGTACTTTTTTCTTAAATAGTTATTAAAACTAATCTCTCACAGTAATTTCTATTTAATTTAATCAAAATTAACTCTTGACTCATAAAAAGTTGCATAATTCCTATGATTTGAAATAAAAGTTACATTTATTCAAATTTTTATTTAAAAATATGATAGACGAAAATCATGCAAGCTTTCGGAAAAAAACTTTTAATAACAGAAGCAATTGCATACTTCTTGAATACTGTTTCTACTACAATTAATAAAATGTTTGCAGAATTGTTTCTAAAAACTAATAAGTGCTTCATAGTTTTTCACTTTCCATGGTATTATTTTTTTAATATTAGACTATAAATTATATTGAACTACTACATTACGAAATAAATTCACTGTACACAAGAGAATACAATATACACAATTTACTGACAAAGTTTCAAAAGTTTTGATATGATAACTGAGTTATCACATTTGGAATTGAAAAATTTCACATCGAGAAGATTATGAAATAAAGAATATAATGTGTTCGGTTGGTATGTATTCAAATTTTTATGAATAACCATAAGATTTAAATTCCTTTGCTTCTATTATACTGTTTATACTTTTCCTAATTTAAAATAATTTAAATTCTTTAATATTATTTAAGCAAAAGCAATATTATTAAGTAATATATATATATAAGGAAATATATATATTATTTTTGATGCATTTGCAATAGTTAAAAGTGTTATTTAAGGTATCCGATTACCCTAAAATTGTGAATTTTGCCAAAAATACATTTTTTTTTTTTATGATTTTATTTTATGGGCCTCTTATTAGCTTTATAAAAATACCAAGTTTATCATTTTCCGTTTACTAGAACAAAAACTACAAGTGTTTTAGTAAAAGCAGATGCCATACTTTAAGCAAGATGTCATACTTTAAGACGCGTTTTACTCGAAATGAGATTTTTTGAAAATAATCAAACGGGGCAGCGATTGCTAAAAAGGTTTTGAACATAATTAACTGAAATTTTTTTTCTGTAGATTCTGTATAATAGTAGAATTGTTTTAACCTTCAGATTGATCAATCACTGTTTTATTACAAAATTTACAGTCCCTTATGTGAATATAATCACTGTTTTTTTAAAGCAATTTCATATAATAACTGAGATAAAGTGCTCTGGTTTTGTAAAAAAAAATATCTCTTATCCTGAAGGTCATTTCAAAATGAATAATAACAACACATCATTAGATTGAAATCTTGTTTATAAACTTTGTTACAGAATGACCGCTTTATGCTATTTTTTTGTCAATTTTTATCCATGTTTTCCCATTTTAGTAATAATAATTTATTTTTCTCTTCTTAACTTTTCCATATTTTTCTTAAAATGTACTAAACAAATCTAAGAAACACAAAAAAATCCCCATATCTCCCTTTTTTAAAAGAAAGTTGTCGCAACCAGTCGGATACCTTAATACCTTTTTTTTTAGAAATTAAAATATTTAATTCTACTTATTTAAAAAATTATTAACACCTCCACCTGTAACCGTCGTAAAAACTACCACAATTAAAAAAATATTTATATAGACAAAAATAATTGCAGTAATGCCACAAATAATTAATAATTAAGATATTAAAAACAAATAGTTTCCCTCAGTCAGCAAGAGCAAATTTGACTCCCATTAATTCCTACAAGGCTTAAGCGCCATTTTAATTGGTCATACAAATAATATGGTTCTGAATCCTTAAACACGGCAGTGAACGATAGCGCAATGACATTTATGGTATAAAGTAACAAAGGAGTGTTGTCACCGGTCCAGCTTTGTTTGTTAGCATATTTAGGCACTGTCTGCTAATGAAGAACGGGTCGTTTGTTATTCATTAACTCGCCCTCTTGAATCACAGCCAAAATTTATTGTAACGGACTCTTAAAAACAGATGTCGCATTCTAAAAAGAAATTGGGTTTTCTGATAACTCATGAGACATTGTGCTGTTACACGATAATTATCGCCGTGCTTGAATGTATTGTAGATAATATTTTCGAACTCTGAACTAGAATGTACAATACCGTGACGAAATATTTAAATTCAGGATTCAAAAAAAAATTTCAGTATTTTAGAACTCACACCTTTGATGACACAATTTGCATAAATGGTTTCCATTGTAAAATTTTCGACTTGGACTTTGGCGAATCGTTGGAACAATTATTGTAAGAAAATTCGAGCTTATAATTATCTCTTATTTGAAAAATCAATATATTTTATACCAAATTATTTCTTACAAAAAATTTTAGATTTATCACTGAAAACTATATTCGAATTGAATAACATTCAGAAACAGAAAAATAAACCTTTTTTTTTTCTTTATTAAGAAGTGAAAGAATCAGTTTTATCTTTCAAAAGAAGAGGCTAAGAGATCCTTTAACTGTGCATTAGATTAGCCATTTTAGTTCTTAATTGTGTGACTAACTGCATCAGGAACATTTACTCAACCTATCTGGGATGCAGCTGCAAACACCCACATTAGCAATCTTCAAAGGATTCAAAATAAAGCACTTCATCTTATTTCAAGAGCACCTTTCTTCATTCAACATACATCCTCAGCAAAGAACTCAAAATTGAACCACACAATCCTTACATTGCCTCAGTAGCAGAAAAATTTTATTAAAATATCTCAAACCAACAAAATCGAATCATCAGTGCTCAAAACACTAAGCTACTATATGAATCCCCCCCCCACACACACACATCTACCAACTGACTCCCGTGTCAAGCTACGAACTTACAAAGACAGTCCTAAGCTTGATAAACTTGAAAAATAGAACACTAAAAAAGAAATCGTATTACCTGAGGCGTGCGCTTTATCATCCTCCTGCTATTATTTCTCAGGGTGACGTAGTACACACACCAGTTTTTCAAATTGACTCTTCAATCTTCCATCTAACAATGGATTTTAGTTTTTGTACTGTAGAAGAGGTTGGTCTTTTATCGGACGGCTCTTAATTTTTATTTATACCAGCTACTCATCTTTCTAAATCAAGAAGTTCGTCCAGGTTTTCTGTCACGTTCTAATCAAAGAATAATGAAACTGTCACAGTAGAAAATCGAACTATCCCACAACGGTCATACAGGTAAGCAAATGCGATAGAAAAAGCTCCCGTAAGTGAAACTTTATTTGTATCTTTAACGATAAAAACATTCCCCCAAGGATTGTTTCAAATCTAGGAATATGAATTTGGAGGAAAAGAGTAACATTTTATCAAAGGAAAAAAAGTCTATCTTTTATTTTTTTCAGTGGGGAATTTGTATAATTTTTGTAAAAGGTATAACCAATGTTCATTTTTGTAAAGAAAACCACCATCGTTTAATATGTCGTAATATGCTAGCAAAGATATACTGTACTATCTAACAGCTGCTAACTGATATATTTAATCTATTTACTTGTCAAAATAAAGGCTAAAAGAACCCTGATTGCGATAATGGATATCAATACAGGGCTAGCATAAATGAATCATTCATTTTAAAAAGACTTTATTTTCAAAAGTATTACGCATTTACACATACGAGGTATATAAAAAGAACCACAAACCCACCAGGTTTACACTCGTCGACTAGATTTTTGTGTCAACATGCATGAAGCATTGTAGAATTTAGATTGTACCGCCAAGTTGATATTCAGCGAAAAAACAACGTTCCACTTAACCGGGAACGTGAATTGTTATTCTGCCTTTCTGGGCCACGGAAAGTCCACGTGCAGTCGTGACAATTGAAAGAGATTCGCCCAAAGTGAATGTTTTCTGTGCAGTATCACAAACAAATATGTATGGGCCGTTTTTCTTCATTGAGCAAACTGAGACTGGTAAATGTTATTTGGATATGTTGCAGTTGTGATTGTTCCCGCAACTCAGTGCTACTTCAGGGATCTTGTCTTCAGACAAGGTGTCTCCTCATCTGCACATACTAGTTTGTGATTACATAAACAATAAACTTCTGCATTGCAGGATTGAGCGTATTGGTGAGAATGACCTAGCTTTGTTTTTCCCTGGTCTCCCAGATCCCCTGATTTAACTCGCCCTGTGATTTCTTGTGGAGGTACGTTAAGGACCGTGTTTAGGTACCACCCTACCACAATCTTAATCGAGCTCAAAGAATGCATCAGCCCTGCAGTGCAGACAATTGATAGGACCATGCTACAAAATGTTTGGAATGAGTTAGATTATCATCTGGACTATTGTCTTGCCACCAAAGAAGCACATATTGAACATTTATGTATAAATTTGTTGATAGATTTTGGGGTTCTTTTCGCATATATTTCATGTGTGTACTTGTAATACTTTTGGAAACACAGCCTTTTCAAAATAAATGAATCATTTATACTAGGGGTTGGCAACCTTTTAGATCTACCGTGCCAAGCCAATCTACCAATATGATTCAGTGTGTCGCACAGTAGGGCATGTTTGAAACAATTCGATTCCCACTGTAATGCGTGAGTGAGTGATTTTGGGGTTTATTGGCGCAAGATCCGATTTCGGCTATACTGCGCCAAACATTTGTTTTAATATCTGTGGTCTAGACGGGAAGAGAGAAAGAAAGAACAAACTGAATGACAAGTAAGAGGGTCAAAAATAGAAAAGGATCACTAGGGTACCCCGGGTTCGTGAAACCCGTGTTTACCAAAGACAGTAAACCCCGTGGGAAAAGGAAAAGATCACTAGGGCACCTCGGGATTGTGACACCCGTACTCACCTAAAGAAGGTGAGCCCCCTGAGGGGTCCCACTGTAATGCATGCAGAGTTAGAGTATAGAGGTCAATAATATAGATTTATAGTTTTATTATACATTAATTTTGCATAATGTAAAGGTATTTCTTAACATAAAAATAAGCAGTACAAAATATAACTATTTTTTCAATGAAAATTCTAAAAAACTAAATTTTACATATATTATGTATTTTTAAACATATTTATTAAATTAAGATAGGCAACAGGAAATATATAAATATTTCACTTCATCATAGTTAAATAAAAAATTTTAATGTGAACTTAATTCTATTTTCATATCAGGGGTATAACTTGTGACTTTCAATTGAGCACGATTCTGAGCATTCAGCTGTTAAACTATTTCTTTGCAGACTCAAAATATTTTTCCTTTGAGGAAAGATTTTTTTACTTATAGATATGTAGAACCAAAAGCGGAGAGCAGAGTACATGCGATTTTCTCTCTTCAAATAATTAAATCCCTCCAGCAATGAATGAGATTCAATAATTTAAAAAATAGTAATAAATTTATTTTTGGAGTTATCCTTCCGATTTTTTCGTAATTTCGTAAATATCCGTAATTCTGAAGATGTTTGTCAAATACGGTCTATTACAAATTTATCAACTTCCATCCACTCAAATATTAACTAATTTGTTGAGTAGTGTGCCACTGAGAATTGTACCGTGTGCCGTAGGTAACCAACCACTGATTTATACAAACACAGAACATCTATATTTCAAAAAGAGTAATAGAGAGATAAATGTTAAGCAAAAATGTCATTAAAAAGTAGACACTGAGCTCTGATAATTCGGAGAAAGAAAAACAAAATTTTCAATTCCGTTAAGTATTTAAATTAGAATTTCATCACTTTGTGATTCATTCCCTACTTTACCTTTTTCGTAGAACAGAGGATACGTGGCAGCCTGCCAATATTGAATAACCTTATACCTTATTAGTAGAATTAATCGAAAAGAGCTTGAAAATAAATTCTTACGAAATCAATTTATTTTTAATGGCAGAAACACAATCAGAAGATTTCTTATGAACGAATCCATTGAACTACATTCTGGTTTGTATTTACTGAAGACACGTTTGGGGAATATATTGAAACGGGGAAAAGAAAAGTTCTAACAAGTAGGATATGTGCTATTTCTTTATGCGTTAAAAACAGATCGATAAGCGGCTTATGGGACATTAGAACTATTGGGATTAATGATCCAATTGAGAAAATAATTAAAAATAGAGAGTCATTAAAAATAGTAAAGAATATTCAAAAGGAAAAAGTTTGAAAGTCTTACAAACTAGCAAATGTGAGATTTTCCTTTCGGAATAAACTTTATTAATCGCTTTCTGATAGAGAACTTAACTTGAAAAGACATAAGATGTGTGAATGAATGAAAATAGTTAGGTCTTCTCCAAGATTATAAAGCGGTATTTAATTAGTTAGGTTATTTAAAAACAATTCTAAAGATTCGACTGTGAAACTAAAACTTCTCCTCCCCCCCACCATAATTTTTTGCCGCATCCACCAGTTGTAGTCAGTGACGGATTTAGGCTTAGTCATGCGAAGCCTGGGCCTAGGGCGGCAAATATATAGAGGCGTCAAAATTTCCGAGGTGGAAAAAATTTGAATTCAATTTTGTTTTTTATCTACTGTAAGAACGGATTTCAATGTTTCTTTTCTTGCTTTGACAACCTCAGGATGTCAATATTAAAAGGGTGGAATTACTTTTTTAAAATAATTAATCGCGTGTAAGTAGTAAAATTTAAAATATCTAACAAATAGATACTAAAAACTATTCAACTTGAGTATTCCTGTAACAAATTGTTCTGAAGAAAGATTGTTTACCATCCTGAAAAGAGGGAAAAAATATTTACAGATACAGTCGTCTCTCGGTAATTCGAAGTTGAAGGGACCAATGAAAAATTTCGAATTATCAAGAGGGTAAGAAAAAATTCCCAAAATACACAAAGATAAATTTTTTCCCGAACACATTTAAATTTTAAACTATGAAATAAAGCAACAATTATGCACATGTATAAATTTATTTTAAGGTATTTTTAAAAGTACTTATTGTACAGCATAAAAATTAAACAGAAGTTAAAAATCGTGCGTTAAAAGAATACATTTATATAGTAAAAGAATACATACTGTAAATAATTAATTATTTTTTTTTTTGACGAAAAAATCTGTTATCTGTTTTTGTTTTATGGCATTCAATCTAACTTTTTCAATAGATTTGACGCTTGAAAAAGATCCGCATCGACATGATTTGAAGGGAAAAGCTGCCTAGTTGGTTTAGTGACACTTCAGCTTTTCTGTCAGAGTTATCGGAGTCATCTCCGATGATCATCAAAGAGGCTACGTTACAGGGGGGACAAGCAAGACAAATAACACAAAACAGATTAAGCTCTAACCTGTGCAGGTTAGAGCCTTAATATGTACTGGAAGGACATCTACGGGACTCCACATGATAGTGAGTGTTTGAATTGCCCAGAGTTTTATTAGATCACTTCCAATTATCTCGTGTTGTAGTCTGGCTGGCTACAGATTTTACTTCGAAATATTGAGAGTACCAAAACGTATTGTTTTAGTTCGAAATATCAAGAGTTTTTCTAGGGACTGAGCATATACTTCGAATTAGAGCGAGAGTTTCGTATTATCGAAAGTTTGAATTAACGAGAGTCGACAGTACTTTTTTTTTCCTTATAGAAAAAATAAAAGGCGAACCCCCTTTGATTGTTTGATCGTACACGAGAAAACATTTCGGTTCAAAGTATATTTTCTGTCTTGGTGGGTAGTATAAAAACACTTTGCGGGAAGCAACTGGCCCACCTCTGTCCAAGGGAGAAGATTTTAGGAAAACACATTTTTAGTGAATCTCTACTCAAGAGGGGAAAAAATGTTTAAATTTCAAGCCTGTACGTCTAATCGTTCAAAAACGGGCTTTTTTTTTTATCTATAAGCTCCTTTTCGAACTTCCTTGGGAGTCAATTTTAGCAAAACCCGTTCTCAGCGGATCTCTACTTAAGATATCCGACTACTTACGACAACTTTTTTTAAAGAAATGGGTATTTTTTGTGTTTTTTAGATTTGTTTAGTACATTTTAAGAAAAATATGCAAAAATTAAGAAGAGAAAAATTAATTATTATTACTAAAATGGGAAAACACGGGTAAAAATTCACAAAAAATAACATAAACGGGGAATATTCTATAACAAAAGTTTATGAACAAATTTTCAATTTTTCAATTTTGATGTGTTGCTATGTTATTCATGTTTGAAATGACCTTCAGGATAAGAGATATTTTAATTTTTACAAACACTAGAGCACTTTATCTTAGTAATTATATGAAATTGCTTTAAAAAAACAGTGATTATATTCACATAAGGGACTAAATTTTGTAATAAAACAGTGATTGATAAATCTGATGGTTAGAACACTTTAACTGTTATACAAAACATACTCAAAAAATTTCATTTAATTATTTTTAAAACCTTTTTAGCAATCACTGTGTCCTCTTTTGAACATTTTCAAAAAACACATTTCGAGTAAAACGCGTTTTAAGGTATGACATCTTGCTTAAAGTAATGACATCTGATTTTGCTAAAACACTTGTAATATTTGTTCTAGTGAGCGGAAAATAATAAACTTGGTATTTTTATGAAGCTAATAAAATGGTCTATAAAATAAAATCATAAAAAAATTGTCAATTTTTGGCAAAATTCAAAATTTTGGGGTAGCCGGATACTTTAAGGAAAATATAACTTGTTTCCCTAATTTCGGACGGAAATTTTAGTCTATTACGCCCCCTCCCTCCTTTGGGAGTCGAATTTTGCTAAAAGCGTTCTTCTCTCTGGATATCTACTATAATAGAGAAACATTTTTTCTAATGGGCTGCGGATTAGTGTTTTACCATTGCAGACCTAGTACATTCCCCGGAAGCTGGTATCTCTTTTTAGGGCGGCATGGATACCAAACGCTGCAAGTAATTTTGACGCCTAGTTTCCTCACTATAGGGAGGCATCTGAGCTCTGACGGTGCGAACCTGTACTAGGATTTAATTTTGACGAGAGCGCCCAAGCCGAACGGGCACTCTAGAGATCTTTTGCATGTTGCATAATCCTACAACATAGCCACTGTCGATTTTCTACATCAAGAAAATACACCGGCTTGGGCCAGGGTTGAACCCACATACTTGGATGCAGAAGGCCAGCGACATGCCACCATGCCACCCAGCCGGTATATATATATATATATTCGTAAAATACGTTTAACATGAAAATGCTTAAGATAAAAAATCGGTTAACACGAAATAATACAACAGTTTAGCCATACTACTATGTATTTTCATGCATTTATTTTCTATCAAAACGAAACAAAAATAGCTTAACACAAAAACACCTTGTTTTTCTGGGAATGAACAAAATACGGAAAACACCAGCCCCGCTGGTTCATCATCGGAAGAATTTGTTGCAGCGGATGATAATAATGGGTGTACAGTCCCAATTATGGCAGACAAAGAAAATTTCATTGATGCACATACCGACGACGAAAATGAATGAATAATGCAGCTCCTGTTCCCACATCACCTGAAATGAGGAATATCATGAAAAGTATGCGCAGGTACATACACGTTACATTCCAAATAAACAACAAAATTGACGATATAGAACAATTTGATGCCAAAAAAAAGACAATGCATAGAAAAATATTGGATTTTCCCCCAAAAACTCAAAAGCTTTCTTTTTCAAAAAACTTTAAAATTTTGTATTAAATTTGTTTAAGTTCTTGTGATTGTTTTTGTTTCGTTGATTTTTATTAAATACATGCATGTATACATATTTAAGTAAATAAAATAAGCTCTAATAAACTTAATTTTGCTCATACATATATTTTTTGTAATATTCTTAGCACGAAAAAAATATTTCAGTCCCCTTAGTTTCATGTTAAGGGGACTTGGCACCTTTAGAATATTTTTTTTATTTATGTATTTAAAAATTATATTAAGCATTTCATATAATGCTTCTATTCAAGAATATGATACGAAATGAAATTTTGCAAACATTATTCCCACAACTTTAAAAATTTGATCATTTTTAAAAAGAAGTTTGGAAATTTTCAAAAAAATTGTACTCGTTTAGTAATTATTTATTTTTTGACCAGGAATTTTTTGTAGTATTCTTCAGGATGTTTTAAACAACTTTAGGGATCGATTTTACAATAACTTAATTAGTTTTGGAGAAAAAAATAAAAAGTTGATATGTATGCTAAAATTCGACAGAAAAAAAAGCCAAAATATCATACAATTTAATTTTTTTCAAAAAAAAGTATTGAGTTTAAATCAAAATAGATCCCTAATTTTGTTACATGCATGATTTATAACACACAAGAAAAAAAATAGAAGTGATTGGCAAATAATTGTGGAAAAGGAAGCATTTTGAGTGCGAAAAAGTTCAAACTGAGAAAAACCCATTTAAAGTTTATAATTCTAAAAAAATAATTATTATAAGCAAAAATAAGAATAAAATATCAATTTAAAATATTAGCTACATATTTTTCTTAAAAATAAAAGCATTTTCATATTATTTCAACCCATATATTCTACAAATCATCATTTTTAGAGAGTATTAATTGCATAAGAAAACTCAAGAAAAATGTTTTTAAAAAAAATTTCTTTTTGTCACAAGAAAAATTTTAAGGTTTCTTGCTTTACATAATATTGAAATATTATATTTTTATGAAAAACATAATGAAAATGAACTGAAATTATAAAATTATTGATACAAAATGCTTTTTTTTAAAAAATTTCCAGGCACATGTCTCAAAAGAAAAGAATTACATTAATGTAATACTTCCAAAATATCCTGCTTTATTTGATGCACCTTCTTTTTTAGTTATCATTCCACTTTTGAAAATAGTTTTTCTTTATCAAAAAGCCTTTTTCTTCTTTTTTTATCTAAAAAGGGGGCGTGGTGGAATTCCCTGATTTGTTTGTTTACATTTTTCAATTGTAGTTTTTTCCAACTTCAATAAAAAAATATAACTAATTAAAATACAAAAAAATGATGTTTAGCTCATTTTAAAGGTGCCAATGCGATTTTCGCTGTACATAAAGATTTTTTCTGGTCTTAACCTCCCTTATATATTCTCCGTATCTTCACAAAAGTTTTCTACCCCTTCTCAGCTCAAATTTCCAATCGCTGATACTATTCGATAGTTCCGGTTTTCCTCTGTACGTTACATCACTATTGCTTCATTTAAATTGAATTCAGTACCTTATCTTTTCGAGTTGAACAAAGAATAGGAAAAAAATTGACCTTGACGACGTAGTAGGAAATGAAAGTATGTCAAGTAACTGTACTTTCGAGGTGATTCGGTGAATCTTTGTGCACGGATTTTCTATCAGACGTCAAAGGTTTCCTAGATTTAAACGGATAAAACAAACATATCGAGTTCATTTTTCATTTCAATATTGGACTTTGATCTCTCGTAACTATTTATAAAAATGCAATTTCTTTTTCGAATGTTTTCTGCGCGACGTAAAACTATATTTAACTTAGAGAAAATGACATTGTTTTAAATAAATCGTCTGATTTTTTTATCCTCGAAAAATAATTCTTTGCATTGTTTTCCTGAAATTATATGAGTCATTATTGATTATTAATTCTAAAAAGCATCGAAAATTTATTTGTTTTTACCGATTCTCACGTTTAATACTGGAATACGAGTTTTTTCATTGTGGAGAAGTTCATAACCTTCGCAATATTATTCAAGAACGGAATAATTTCATCGAATAATTTACTTCAGTCGAATTATTTATAACATTTACATAAATATTTACATAAAAAAAGTTCAAATGATTGAAAAGAGATTCTCTGTATAATATACTCGTTAGATCCGAATATTGAAAAATTTGGTGCAGTATGGAAAAATTCATGAAATATTAATTGAAGAAACAATACCAAAAGTGTGAGTGAATGCGAACTATAAACAACACCAGGACTATTGGCAACGGACCGCATAATTTTGAACCATAGTCAAGTGATGAGGACCACACCTGAGCTGGCACCTCTCTCCGAACTTCCGCAACACAATTTAAGGACTTCGAACCTCGTTAGATTGAACACGCATCAAACCCTCTACACAAGGGGTCGGCCACTTTTTTTTATCTGCGGCATGCCAAACTAATCTACCAATATGATTCAGCGTACCACACAATAGCACATTTTTGAAAAGATTCGATTCCCGGTCAATAATATCAGATTTTCTGTTTTATTACATATTAATTTTGCATCATTTAAAGATGCTTTAACAAAATAAAAAACATAAAAATATAGCTATTTCTTCTACAAAAATTTTAAAAATTAAAATTGTACTTATATTATGTACTTTCAAACATATTTATTAAAATAAGAAATATTGAGATTTTCGATGCAATTTGTATTCACTGTTACACGACGTTTTGCTTAGTAAAAAAATATTAAATCAAAAATCAGTTCTTTTTGTAGAATCGTATTCTTGTTTCAGTTGAAAAATTTTCAAATTCCTCGGATTACGGAACTCGGTTTGCTATAAACAAGACACTTTAAACAACAACAACAAAAAATGATTACAACTACAAACACACAACTACAACAATCCTGTTTTTATAAAACTTACAAACTTATATAATTCGTACAAAATTCATTTCTACTGATAATTGATTCAGAGAATTTGCGATAAAAATAAGTGATTACGCTTAAAGCAACACAGCTTTGAATAGATAACCCAATTACACATTTGTAATATTTATATTGTTTTGCAAATAGAATTTGTGATTCTATAACTTTTATTTTCATTTCAATTCGTATCAAATACATAAAAAAGATATGCTGAAAATGAATTGTTTTCTAATTATAGTTTAATTCCGATAGAATCTTTGTGTGTATGTAGTAGCAATAGTTTCACATACTGCATTTAAAGATGAAGGTTCTAATGATGATGATGTGTGTGTATTACCGCTAAGGTACATATTTTTTGTGTAAAGTAATATTAGCAAAGAACCATTATTATAAAGTGGTTATTAAATGTATTCTCCCCAAACGTCACACTCGTCCCCTCCCTATGTTGTCTGATTGGATCATCCTATTCGTAGTGTGCATTGATTTGTGTTTGAGTCGATTAAGGTGATTAATAAAATAATTGGAAATTATCATGTCGAATAATCCTTCACTTCTTCGAATAATCCTTCTAGCTGGGTCACAGGGTAGAAGGGAATTAAGTTTGTTACACCCTTAAATACAGAAAGACAATGCTCCTCCCATCCTACGAGGTGTTTGTTTTAATTTTCTTACGTACAAATGAATCTCTATTCAGAGAGAAAATATCTCGTGTTGAATCTTGTAGTAAAGAGTGGACAAAAGCTCGTGCAGCAACAAAAAAAAAAGAGAGTAAATTTATAAAATCTGTTCATCACAAATTTTACTTTTTCCATGACATACAGAAATCATGACCAACTACAATTAACTTTATATTACACTGCCCTTGCCCTTAAAATTGTAACACCAATAAGGAAAACATACTTGTACAACAAAAGTTTATTTATTGTTCATAGTAGGAAGAAAAAAATATATTAAATCTCTCTCTCTCTCTCTCTGTAGGTAATTTATGCAGGGTATACAGGGGTCTAAAAGCTGTTGTTTCTGGCAGCTAAAATTGCTTTAACGCGGTATGTAGGGGAGACCGGGGCAAGATGACGAATGTCTTAATTTTTCCGTATTCCACTAGGTAGCAGCATCAAATGAACGCTACTAGCTCTCCTTTTGGCCTTTCGTTAAACAATAGTATAACCACGCTGAAATCGCCCTTTTTGTGTTAGTTGTGAAGCTTTGATTGTTTTTGCTGCCCCAATATAACTTTTATGCATGTGTAAATAAGCTTTGCTACAGATACAGATAAGATATAACATTTCTCTTTAATATTTATGTGTAACTTGGTTCAAATACTACCTATTACCATGAATAAATGTCAATTAATTGCCTTCCTTCATGGTAATGAGAACGAATATTTTTAAACAGACATTCTGGGGCAAGATGACGATCCGAAACACGGGGCAAGATGACGAGCTCGTCATCTTGCCCCGTGTTTCGGAATTTATTAAACTAACTATTGTTGTCCATTCTATTGAATTCTGTGAACACTTGTTTGTCTGTGTGTATGTCCGCGCGACCTTGCGCTTCCATCTATTCTAGGGCTAAGTGGTGCATCGGATCGGGAAAGGTTTTGTTTGAAAGAGGGTGACCAGAGAAAGACGTTTTTGCCATCCGCTAAGCCCCCCTCTAAAGAGGAAGAAATTTGGCAATAATTTGCTGCTTTACAGCTACTGGCTTTTACCTGCCACCTTTTCTGATTTTTTGCGAGAAAACGAATGCTTCCTGAACTTGTAGAAAGAGCCCCTCCAGGAACTGTAGGCAACTGTAGTGATAAAGGCTGGAACAATGAGGGCACCTTTTTCTCTTTTTTGAAGCACTTTTATCTTCATGTGAAACCAAGCAAAGAATCTCCTTATCTGTTGATTTTTGACAATCACAAAACTCATATAACTTTGCAGGCTATCTTATATTGCAGAGCAAAAAACATCATCATGGTTGGGTTGCTGCCGCACACATCACATCGTCTCCAGCCCCTTGTTGTGTCATTTTTTGACCAGTTAAAAACGTATTATAGCCAAGCATGTGACAACTTTATGGTCACTCATCCAGAACAAACTATCACAGACAAAAATATTGGTGAGGTTTTGAGCATCACTTACTTCAAATCAGCTACAGTTGGAAATGCCGTTGAAAGGGTTTAAAGAATATGGGATCGAGCCTCATAATCCTCTTGTTATTTAGCTAACATGACTATGCTGCGGTAAAAACTACTAACCATGATGCTGTTGGCTATGAAACTGAGAATAATAGTGCTTATCTTCAGACCCCGGTAATAGAAAACCAACATATAAACCCTCCAGAAAAACCGGAACTTACGGCAAATGCTGATTCCCCGATGCACCAAAGAAGCCTGTTAGTGTTTTTTATATCAAACCATTGCCTAAAACAACATAATGTGAGAAAAAAAAAGAAAAAAACTGAGCTCTAGCATTCTTACAAGCACACCCATCAAAGAAATGTTAGAACAAAGGGAAAAGCAGAAGAAAGGACAGGAATTTCTTTTTAAAAAACAGAGAAAAGAAGCTCGTGAAGCTAAAAAAGGAGTAAAAAAATTCAAACTGTTCCCGTAGGCCTAGATCTATAAAATCCAGGCCAAACATTCCAGTTGTATCAACTTCAAAGGACGGCATTATAAGATGTCCTGCTTGTGAAGAGGAACCTTCCAACAGAAAAATGGATCCAGTGCTGTAAATGCCAAGAGTGTTGGCATGAGGAATGTTCCAATTATAAAAATGGCACGTTTATTTGTGACTATTGTTAGGTACACAACTAAACACTTCATCATTACGTTACAATGCATTGCGCTTAGTTTGATACTTTGTAAGATGTAAAAACACAGTTATCATTTGTTAAACCATGTAACACATTCAAAAGATAAAATATGTTCAACCTTTTTCAGTGTCGTCATCTTTCCCCAAGACTAAAGTCATCTTGCCCCAGTATTGGGGCAAGATGACGATTTGTTAAGTTTATGAAAAAATAAAACGATCCTTTGAAAAAATAAAATGATCCTTTATTTCTAGTATTTGAAAAATTAAATAGCAATATATTTTAATACTGCAAAGGACTACTCTAACAGTTCATGTACAATTGATTTTACTACCCTTAAAAATAAATTAATATACAACAAAAAATTGTTAACGTCGTCATCTTGCCCCGGTCTCCCCTACGAAAGGACAGTGTAATGAGACGAGAGCAAGTAAAAGTACTTCATTACTTGGTCGCGTGACGGCACACACAGCTATTAAACCAAAAGGCATTTTATTCCAAATTAATTAAACATAACATTAAATTCAGTTGCTAAATTTGGTTTGATTGATATTTTTTTCTCAAATTATCAAAGACAAATTGAAAATCCTTAAAAGTAGGTAAGTATACTTTCTCTTAATTAAACTATTCACTGGAATAATTATTTTGATCGTGTACAATAAAAATAATTATAAAATAAAGGATTGAGGTGACTCAGTCACCCCGCGCGACCATTAACGCTAATACCGAGTGAGCGGCTGCTCCCGGTTAACGTGCATCATCAGCTTTACTCGACAAGGCTTTATGTCTCCTACTGTTCGACCGAAACAATGCCATAACGAGTTCACGTTCACCAAGCCTATACAAATGAATGGCAGCATTAAAAATAACACTATTTTTTTACTTTATACTTTTGTTACTCACATCATAAGTTTTTCGTATAAATGAGCGTTTGATCTTCCATATTTTACTTCCGAAACAATCATGCACATTTTCTGGATTGCAGGACCGATCCTTGGGCATTGGTCACCCCCGTGCAGACCTACTATGCCGCCCCTCTAGAGAATTTTTCATATTTTGGCTAATACTTATCGTTTACGTTATAAACCCATCTACCTATATATTAGAGTAAAAAGTAAAACATTAATATAAAAATACAAATAAACTCAAAATTATATAATTATTTCCTCTATTTTGTTTTTATAAATTTTAAAGCTATTATTAAATTGAAAACTTTTAATTTCCCTCCAACGCATATTGAATTTAAACACTCCTATGCATTGGGTCATGGGTGTCTAAACTATGACCGCTTGTGGACCGCATTGCAAAAATAATTTTATTTTCTGGGCCGCACATACAATATTTCTTTTAACAAATTGAAATAAAAATTAACTATACAGTTTTATCAAAATAATTAATTTATTTTTATTATAATTTTTTTAAATTTGAATTAGACATGAATAGGTACACATTTATTTTAAATTTGTAAAAGTTTCGTTTCATTTAGTTTGGATTTCATAAAGATAGAAAAAAATCAAGTTAATAAGAACAATGAATTTGCGTTTGTGTTGAACAAGCAAATCGATATATCGGATTGAATAGACGAAGTTACAATTCTTAAAGCATTTTCAAGATGTTTGTCAGTGATCTTTGTCCTATTATTGGTTTTTGTATGCTTCATTCTTGAAAAATAACTGTTCACAAGTATAAGTACTGCCAATGAGTGTGAAAATGAGGATATTTATCGCGGTGTAGGTAATCTTCATAAAATTTCAGTATAGAAACATTCCCAAATTTTTCTTTCAGTTGAATGTCACTTTGCAGTTCAACGCATTCCATTTGAAGGTAATTTATTTATTTCTAGAGAAAACGGGGTTGAAAATATATTGAAATACTCTTCGTTTTTTCGAAAATCTTGAAATCTTCTTTAAAACTCTTCACTTAAATCGAAAATTAATGCAGCATATTTTGTGCATACATTTATTATTTTAAATAAAAATGTGCCAATTGAAATATTTTCATAATTTGTGTTTGGGCCGCATTTTAAAAGCTTTTGGGCCACATGCGGGCCGTGGACCACACTTTAGATAAGTATGCCTTAGGTAACATTAACCATATCAGATATCTTCGTAAAGCAACTTTAGCAAAAATCATTTATGTAAATAAATGATAGCAAAAACATAACTCCTTTGTTAGGCACCAATCCACCAGGGGCCAGTTTCGCTGATAAGAAAGAAAACCTTTTCCATTGCGTCATTATTGACTCTGCCACGAATTTTAATATCAAATGGAGGATGTGTGTAAAGAGTAGCCATTAATGGACAATGGACCAACTCAATATGCATTGACATTCTATTTTTCTTAAACTATGCTATGCTATCGGTAAATTGCGATTGTTCCAATTTTTCAATAACTATTTAAAATTCTGCATATTTATTCAACTTATAATGTGTTTTATTTCAAGAAATTCGTAAAAATTTTGCTTGATTGATTGAACCATATGCTGACCTCCCCTTTCTTTAACTTTGGCGCCCAGTTTCCTCCCTAGAGGGAGGCACCTGAGCTCTGACGATGCAAACCTGTACTACGATTTAATTTTGCATCCAAGCCAAACAAACACTCTAAGAATCTTTAAATGCCGTATAATATACGTACGTAAAAGATCACTGTCGATTTTCTGCGTCATGAAAATCCACCGACTTGGACCGGGGTCGAGCCCGCAACCTCAGATGCAAAAGAGCAGCGACAAACCACCCCCGCCCTCAGCCGGTTTTATTCCCAAAGATAAACGTATAAACAATTTAAAAACCAAGATTTACATTATTATAAAAGCTATATCTGTTAAATTTGAACGGGAATTTCCCTACTTTTTTTAAAAATGGATTACGTGAAGACTGGGGGATTTCCCCTGTTTTCGGGAATATCCCGAAATTCTCGAACTGTAAAATCACAACGTTGTGGCTTCACGTTAAAGCAGCAATTCTCTCCATTCTCTGATTGTATAAATGAAACTGTGGCGTGGGGGGGGGGATGACATACACTTGCCTCCGAAAGTCTGCGTACTTACGTGTTAATGCTATAATAGCTATTAAAATCTCGCTTTAGAAAATCAACATAGCTGTCAGGGATTCTTCAAAATTTCCTTTTTCAAACAATGGCAACCAATTTCACCTTAACAAGAAAAAACAAGAATAGCCACCAAATAATCACCAAACATCCGCGCCAAAAGTCTCCGTACACTTACAAAATAGAGCTTTTAAAGACCTTTCATTGTAAAATAATTGGACTAAATCATGTTTTTAAGTAATTATAAGCTTATTTTACATTTTATTTAGGATTTGAGATTTGAAAACTTTTGTGGCTACATGTCAGGTAACAGAATAGAGATCGATATATTTTATTGAAAGAAAAATCATCAGAAATCTTAAGAAAAGGGGGAAATTTTTAAAGAATTTGCTGAAACTCTTAATAGGAGATATTCATGGATTCAAAAAGTGTTCATAAACAATAAATCAACTAAAATTTTAACGTCCACGCCAAGATCCGGCCGCCTGTCTGCAGTGTTACCTCGAGAATCTTGCTTTGTAATAATCTCTATAAAAATAAATCCAAGACTATAAGCTTCACAAATAGCTAAAAGTGTGGTTGAGATCTTGCAAAAAATGTGACTTTAACCACAATTCGAAGGGAAGTGAAAAATGATGATTATCATGGCCGAGTTGCACACAAAAAAAACATTCATCTATAGAGTGAAAAGAGCTAAGAGAATGAGGCCAAAAAAATATCTAAATAGGACACATAATTATTCGAAAAATGTAATATATTCAATTGAAAGTGTTTTTTGTAATTTGGAATCAAAAACAACAAAAATATGCCTTCAAAAATTCCTGGACAGATCTTAAGAAAGAGAATCCTTTTTCGACTATCAAACATGGCAAAGGAGGCATAAAGTTTAGGGGTGCATTGGAAGCCTTTCGGCTAGTAATCTGGAATTTATTGAATCAACAAGGTACAAAATTGATTACTTTAACTTATTGAAATAAAATATCAGGGAAAGCCCCGAGAAATTTGCGGTGAGGGATGATTTTTACTTTCAGCGGCACAAAGGTATCGAGCAAATGACTCCCATTGTGAAGCCGTGGCTGTTCTGACATGTCCCAAACCAATCCCGTAGGCCCTCCTAGTCGCCAAACCTAAGCACAATACATCATTTATGGGATTTACTCGAGTAAATAATCAGTGAAAACGTAATAACATCCAAGAAAGTGCTCAAATCCTTCATAGTAGAAGAATGGAACAATATATCCACAGATGAGTCAACTAAGCTAGTTAAATCCCTGCCAAATATGATGAGAGAGTTATAGAAAGAACGGAATAGCTTAAAAAGTATTAACTTTTAGTTACAATCCATTATTGTACAGGTTTTTTTTAGTGTACGCAGACTTTTGACGCACACGATTTGTGTCGTTCTGAAGTTATAAATATTTGTATTATTTTATGTAATATTCAAGAGATTGTTGTTTATACTATTTAAATTAACGATGTTAGCTGAATCAATAATAAATAGTGTTGATTCATAAAGACTTCATTTAATTAGCGATTTTTACATGAATATAAAAGATGATCGCCTGAACGCAGACTTTCGGAGGCAAGTGTATCATGCGAGGATCTTATGGATTTAAATGACGTAAGAATTTTAATTAACACTTTTAGTATCTAACTACTCGTGAAACTTTTTTTATTTTTAAATTGAGATATGAGGATCCTTCTTTACGATTTTCTGTCTCATATTTAGGAAATTATGTTAGAAAGGAGTTTTAAAAAAATTGCAAGGAAAAATTTTTTAAGAATATCAAAATGGGAAAAAGCCGATGGAAATTATTAAAAAATTATATAAATGTAGCCCGTTCTAAGTAAAAATTTTATAAACGAATTTTCAGTTTTTTAAATTTATTTATTACATTACTATTCATTTTTGAAATGACCTAAAATATATGCGAGATATTTAAAAAATATGTTTGCAAAAAGTAGAATAGATTTTATCTTAGTTATATCACATGAAATTGCTAAAAAGCACTTTATTTAAAAAGTTGTAAAATTTTAAATAATGCAATGATTTCTATTAAAGTAGGTCAAATCAATTTTCATATTTCACAAAAAAATTCAGTTTGTTATCTTTTTTTTTGCTTTTTCAGCAATCTCTCTCCCGTTTTAAAATGTCTGGAAAGAAATACATAAAATGCGTTTTAAAGTCGGTTACTACATACTTCATGTAGCAAACGTTCTTACTAAAATAGATGCAATTTTTGTACTACTTTGAAATACAACTATTTATTAAAAATTTTCATATTTTTCCAAAAAACTTTTAAAATTTATTTACTTAATCCACCAATATCGGCCATATCAAATAGGGTTATGTCATTAAATGATAATATAATCTATTTCAAAACATTGCATCATTTTTAGATACCAAGCACAAATTTATTTTTTTGATAGTGTCATCACATTCTTGAATTTAAATCTATTTTATGTGTGTAATTTAGTTTCTGGATATCTGTACTTTTAAAAATTGGTGAACAATTATTTAATAACATCAATTAATATTATTATATTATTTTAACTGTTATATTAAAATGATCTAAGAAAAAATATTTTAATGATTTAAGGCTCGCAAATGATCTCAGATTGTTAAACTACTCAAAAATGGGAAATTAAAAAGAAAAATATTTCAGAAATTTATGCGATACTGTAGGCTATGTATTATGCATAAAATTTTTAAAAAAATGTGGGCTTAAAATAATAAATACCACATTATTATCATTATATATGAGGCGTGCTCAAATAAAAGTGATTCAGTTTTCAATATATTTTCGAGAAATAAACGCTATACTGAATATGTATGTACCATGTACGCACGTACTCAAGCAGATTTGTAATAACTGCATTTGTAAAGACGAGGCATTCATTTAAAAATGGCTGATGTGAATCCAACTACGTCCAAAACGGATCAGCGAGCTGTAATAAAGTTTTTATCACTGAAAGGATGTAAACCGCTGGATGTTCATCGCAGAATATTGGCTATGTATAATGACACATGTGTGTGGAAGTTCACGGTGTCGAGATGGACGGAAATGTTTAGCAACGGTCGACAGGAGAATATTTGCCGCGGTCGGGTCCATCGCAGAAAGTTGTGGCAGAGAATCTGATTAAGGACTGACACTTCAATCAAGGGAAATCGGCATCGAAACATTCCTGACGTCGCAAGTGAGTTCAATGTTTCCATCGGTACTGTTCACAATATTGTCACCAACATTTTGAAGTATCGAAAAGTTTGATGCCAATGGGTACCCCGCATACTGTCCGAGCATCACAAGAAACAGCGAATGGGCCTGAGTTTACAGCATTTGTTGCGCTACGGGGATGACGATGACGATTTTCTGCTGCAAGCAGTTGCTGGGGATGAGACCTGCTGTCACCACTTCCAACTGGAAGGGAAGTCCGTCAGCATGCAATGTAAATATCCCGACTCACCTAGGCCCTCAAAATTCAAAGCTCCGCAGTCAACCGGACAGGTGATGTTGACGGCATTTTTCGACATGCATGGACCTCTATTACTAGAGTTTAAGGAGCCGGACGTCTCCGTCAATGTCCAACGGTACACCCAATACCTTGATAAGCTGCATAAAGCTATCAAAAGCAAGCGTCCAGCTATGCTATCGTCAGATGTCATCATTATTCACGAAAATCCAAGGCCGCATGTCGCTAAGGTGTGTGTCGAGACACTGGAACATAAAAAGTGAGAAGTCCTGGAACATCCAGCTTACAATCCAGATCTGCCTCCTTGCGACTATCACATCTTTGGACAGCTGAAAAATGGCCTAATGGGTCAACGATTTCACTCCGACGATGACGTAAAGACTGCAGTTTTGAACTGGTTCCATGATCACCCAAAATCGTTCTTCGCGGACCTTCCTATGTAACGGGACGCCTGCCTAAACGCCGTCGGTGATTTCTTTTAACAAACTTTGTACGCATTTCACTCATTAAATATTGTTGTTTCTATCTATGTATCTTTCTCATTTCTGTCCCAACACATTTCGTGGATACACATCTCGAATCACTTTCATTTAAACACCTCTCATATATAAAAATAAAATCTATGGTTTCTTTTCAGAATAATATGAAGCATATTCGAAATTTCTTAGTTAAAATTTTCACACACACACACAAGTACTAGAATTTAAAGCACAAATAACTACTTTTTCAAGGTATCCAAAAACGTATTTATAATTTTCCTTTAAAAAAATTCAAACATAAACTCCTTTTTTTCCGTCTATTTTTTCTTTATTCTCAAGTTTTCTGATTAAAAATCATTTATTAACAAAATCAAAAACTTGTATAAAACATCAAATATGTTAAAACAAAATTTTTGTTTTACCTTGGAAATTTAGTGCTCTGATTTGAAATAGAAATTCTATTTGCCTTTTTAATTTCAACAAACATTTTACAAATATAATTTTTAAATCTGATATAAAAACGAACTTGTTTCATACATTGCACAGTAATAAGTTTATAAAAAAAAACATTTTTAAATAAAGATACAAGCATAAGAAATTTTCAAAAATGCATTCTTGAATTGTTGCTATAGCAACTGATGAGATACGATAACGTTATGGTAGGCATAGCTCTTCTTCACGTCGTGATTCGATTTCATTCTGTACCAAAACATTATTATTTTCATGTTTACTAGATGTAGAAGTGATTTATATAAGTCTTTTTATTTTTGATGAAATGAAAAATATAACTTGTTTTTCAAGCAAAAAGGAATACGTATAAGAAAAAACTTTCTCTCTTTTTTAAAGATATATGTAAATAATTTACATTTACGTAATTTATAAAACGTATTAAAATATTTTTTTATATTTAAATTATGACTCCTATCATATTTACATGCTGTTTTACAATTTCGATTGCTTACTTCATACATTTTCTTATGTGAATATAAGGAATTGTATGAAGTAAGCAATTTTCCTAAGCCTCTTTCGAATTATAATGTGTGAGAAAAATCAGTTGAACAATTTACTTTTACGTAATAAATGTATTTATAAGCACACACACACCCTCTCCCCATTATTTTTACTTTTAAATTATGTAATTCCTACCATACTTACATGATGTTGTTTTGCAATTTCGATCGCTTACTTCATTCATTTTCGTCTATTCACATAAGACCTTTTCCTATAAAAATATATTGACCTTGAATCATGTTCTTCTTGGCCGCTTACTTCACATCACTAAACTTCAGCAATTTCGATTTAAATATCGGTTTCACACTTCCTTTTAAATTCCAACTTTTCAGCCTTAAAATTACCTGGGACCGAAAAATTTCAACATCCGTTAAATAATAATTTCTAAAAATAAATTTTACTTTTATTTCGGTTGCAAGCCCACTCAGAATTTAGAAAGATCATTCCTTCCCATTTTTCAAAAATTGAAGGAGCGTATTTTTGGCATTTTACGATAAGAAGGTTGACTGAAAACACATGCCTTTTCCCCCAGTAAAAAATAGGAATCGTATAAAATAAGTTTTAGGTTACGAAGTACAGATACAATTCCACTCCTTTGCGCAGTAGATTCTGATCAAAATCCAGTATTATTTAAACAAGAATTTAAGTCACTTAGAAAGTAATGCTAAAAAAACTGAAAAATTAAGTAGAATTTTTTTTTTCTTAACAGTTTTTCGTCCTGTAACATAGTCTACCGTTACTGATCAAGAACTTAAGGTATCCGACTGGTTGCGACAACTTTTTTTTAAAAAAAAATGGAGATATGTGGATTTTTTGTGGTTTTTAGATTTTTTTAGTACATTTAAAGAAAAATATGCTAAAATTTAAAAGATAAAAATAAATTATTATAACTAAAATGGGAAAAAATGGGTAAAAATTGGCAAAAAATTACATAAACGCGATCCATTCTGTACCGAAGGTTTATCAATAAATTTTCAAATTTTAAATTCTGATGTGTTGCTATGTTAGTCATTGTCAAAATGACTTTCAGGATAAGAAATATTTTAATTTTTACAAAAACTAGAGCCCTTTATCTCAGTTACTATATGAAATTGTTTAACAAAACAGTGATTATATTCACATAAGGGACTGTAAATTTGGTAATAAAACAGTGATTGATAAATCTGAAGGTTAAAACACTTCTACTATTATACTGAACTTACACAAAAAATTTCAGTTAATTATTTTCAAAATTTTTTTAGCAATCGCTGATCCTGTTTGATTATTTTCAAAAAATCACATTTCGAGTAAAACACGTTTTCAAGTGTGACATTTTGCATAAGGTAATGGCATCTTATTAAAACACTTGTAGTTTTGTTCTAGTGAACGGAAAATGATAAACCTGGTATTTTTTATAAAGCTAATAAGATGGCCTATAAAATAAAATGATAAAAAAATTTGTCAATTTTTGGCAAAATTCACAATTTTAGGGTAGTCGGATACCTTAATCTATTTTTGAGTAAAAAATCTAAAATTAAGGATAAAGTTCAGTCACTATGATTCGACAAAACTGATAACCAGTTTATTTTAGACAAGTTCGAAGAACCGGTTGTTAAAATGGCTCTTATAATCAAGATTCTCTAAAAGGCAGATTAAATTTGTAAAAAAAATTAAAACAGTCATTAAGACAACAAACTGGTTGTTAAATTATTTGAAACCCATTACCATTACTTTTTGAAATATAAGGAAAACAGGATAAAAATATGGAAAATCTTTCATTGTGTACTTATAAAAAGAATCTAAGCATAAACAAATCTATTGCTTACAAAGACTACTTTTTTTATATGAAGATCCACCTTTTTCATCGAAATCAAATGGATTTTATGGAATGGCTTTTTAATTGATCTTCAAGTCACAAAAAATGTTTTAAGGTATCCGAACACGTTGAAAATGACCAAATTCAGCCAAAACAGATAATTTTGTTTTTTATTTTATTGAATAGAGCTATCTTTTGACTTTACGAAATATACTTTGTTTTGTTTCTACACTACCTAGAGGCCAAGTTGCAATCAATTTTATAAAGTTAGAAAAACCGGAAGTGGGTTTTTGATCTACCAGAAGTGGACATTTAAATTGCTCAAAATCTATCATGGCGAGTCTGATAACTCAAAATATTACAAATGTATTTTTATAAAACTTTTTGAACCTGATACTTATGTTATTTTCTAGAGAATGTACTAAAACATTTCTTATTGTATGAATATTTCTTGAGTTATGGCTTGTTATTGAAAAAATGGTCTCATAAAAAATGTAACATTTCTTATAATGTTTACTCAATCAGCTCTAAAATTTTCAAATTTTAATAAAAAATTAAAATTTTAGTACATTTTCTAAGTAAACGCATCTAATTTGTTTTAGTAATATTTTTACTAATATATGTTTATTACTTTTTTCTCTAACTGCTTTGAAGTTTTTCAAAAATATTGCTAAAATTTCACTTATAATTGTGATTTTTGTAAAATGCAGGTAATTTATTTTAAATTTTGATTGTTAAATAGTAATATTTATTGGTATTGAGTCCTAAAAAAGCATTTATAATGTTTTAGTATGCTATTTTGTTAAAAAGTACTCCGAACGTGTTCGGATACCTTAAAGATATTTTGATTATTAGAGTCTTTTATATAAGATAACATTGACATTTAAAGCTAGGCTAAGTATTTAATTTTTATAAATTGTTCTTTAGGACAATAATTTTCAAATTGTATATAATCCGAGTCTTCTTAAAAATACGCGAAACACATGCAGCTCTTAAAATAAATGGTGAGATTATCTGCTTTACACAATTTATATTCAAAAATCCAGTTAGGAAACCCAACAAAAAAAAAAAAAAAAAAAGAAGTAAACATGCATTTATGTATGAAAAAGAAAACTGTTAATTATTTACATGCAATATTCCCTGCTAGCCATTAAAATGGCAACAACAGGAAGGAAAGAAAACAACAAAGCCTTTTATATTGTAAGTACAGGATGTAGTAAAAATAAAATATGGTTATAAATCAGTAGGCACTTGGGGGATATACAGGGTCTGAAATTAATGGACACAGCAGTCATCTCTGGCAACTAAAACGACTCTAACCCGGTTAGTCTTTGAGTGTGCTTGAATGACATCAAATCATTCCATGCTGCATCAAGTTTGTGTGCCACTCACTCTTCGTCAATCAATGTAGCTGGAGAGTCGGGGAGGTTTACTCTATCAGAAACTCCTGACTACATATATTTTAGTGGGTAAGAGATCAGGAGAGCATGGCCAGGACAACAGTCAGACACCCTTTGTGTCGAGACGACCTTTCATTGTCTGCTTTAGTTGTGTCTTAAAATTCACCAGGTAAGGTTTTACCTGAGGCTTCTACCTCTATATACCTATTCGACTTGACTCCAATTGCTCCTTTACAGTACAAAAACATAAAAGAATTTATTTTCGTCTTTTGCTTTCCTGATACATACTTAATTTTTTAGTGATTGATAAAGTTTTTCAACAATTGTTTTGAAGGTGGCGGCGGTACGCAGGATGTGTATATTCATTTTTCGCAGCTATGCATTTTTTGTTATGAGGGATATGGCAAGAAAGAGTGTTACAGAGGCATGATTTGAATTATATAATTTTCAATCTGCCTTGACACTGTGTGAAATACCGAAACAGACATTCTAATTCGCGTAATTGAACTTCTACTGTAGTTTGATTGTCAGAAAGGGGTGTAGTTTCTATCCATCTTGTGAAGCATTAAATGGCTGTCAAGCAATATGTAAATCATTTTCAAGGTAGAGATGGCCTAATAACACCCGAGAGAGCATGATCAAATCGTGTTGACGTGTGATCGCTGCAAAATTTTCTTGCCCTGATGAGCTGTATGCATGATCATACTTGTGTACCATAATTATGATTTCACATTTTTGGAGTGATAATTTCTTTAGACACGTATTGCTGAAAAGAGAGTCTGAATTATAAGCGCTCTGCGTTGCACTCAATCGGTTTTACTGGGCTCTATTCGGTATTTTCTTTATTTAAATATTACTGTCATGCAGCCCACTTTTACTCAACTCCAGCGAGTGAATGAAATAAGAGGAGCGCAAGCGAAAATAACTGGAAAAAAATTATTCTTATGTAGGAGATCGAAGATAAGAAACGAAACATGGGATCTATTTTTTTGATTCAGTAGAAAGAGCATTTAAGCACACACAAAAATATGCTAAAAGAATTAAAATCCGAAATTTTAACCAAGTTAAATGTCGAGAAGGTTGCCAATATTTCAATTTATGTTTGTGATGATGATGATTAGGAGATTACGAGAAAATGAAAGCATTAATTATGAAAAACGCGAACCCTCTACTTTTGTTTATTTAGAGAATTTTAAGAATAGTAAACGGCTCTCAGGTCATAATTTTTCTTAGCCTTAAGTAGTATACGGCATTATATAAATTATATAAGGGGTACTTACGTATTATTACAACGGTATTGGTGACATTATATGAAAGGAAGCACATGGTCGTCATTTCAGCGCGTACGACACATGGGAAATCAGAGTTGCCAACTTGGCGAGTTATCTTGAACGTTGGCATTATTGCGATACTCTGTAAGTACCATATAAACATAATATAATCTACATAAGTTATTTACATTAGACTAATTGGCATTTAAATCGTACTGAACATAAATATATGGATCTATCTATCTATCATATCTATCTATCATAAATATATATACTATCTCGTACTAAACATAAATATATGGATGAAATAAACAAATTCACACCGATGAATGGTCACGAAAAAGAGAGCTACTTAACGTCCGCATACGAAAGTGTCTTAAAAGAACACGCGGTACATCCGAAAGATTGTATTCTCTTGCCCAGAATAAATCAGAAGTTTGCACTTCTGTTGTGGTCATAAGCACACACACATTTTTTTTTTTTGGTATTATATTTACCTATACATATATACTTTAAAATCTGCCCCAATATTTTTGAAGAAAATCAACCAAAAATGAAAATTTCTTAATAATTTTGAATAGAGAATATTCGAATTTACAATCCAAACAAGAGACCTGAAACATAGCAACACATTATCAAGAAGGGGTGGGCGAGTGATTGGCTAATGAATTTATTGCTTTCTGAGAATTCATTGTAAAGGAATGACGTGAGTGAGTATTTGTTTACGTATCACTCTAAGCAACCGAGCTCGCCTGAAAAGGCATAGAACTACATATCGGTCCCTTGGGAAAGCAACCATCCCCTCATTCAGCCCTTATTAAATAAATTTTTTACATTTTTTTTCTTATAAAAGCACTCAAAAAGCAAATTTATATAATTTTCAAAAGCTCAAGTATATAGTTCATAATATCAGACAAGAATTAACATCTTATGACCTGAATTATACAGTTCCAGCAAGTACACTAGAATAAAACACAAAAGCTAAAAAAAATAATTAAAAAAAAAACATACTGGGCAAGAAAAAGAAGATGAAGAGGCTTTTGGCAACGTACCTCGAAATTTTACACCAAGGTCAAGTGACGAGGATAAAACCTGAGCTGACATCACCGGTTTCAAAATACCACACCACGCAAACGGGAAAACTTTGAGAGCCACTATAGATTTAACGTGCATTAGTACCTCTACACGGAGGGTCTTCAGTGGCACAGGGGCTCAGGTTTGTGACCATGGCCACTAAGCTAACGCAGCCGCTGTAAATGAATAGCTTTGACGAAAACAATTTTGCCTTTTTAAAGTATCCGACTACTTGCGGCAACTTTTTTTTTTAAAGAAAAAATGGACATATGGAGATTTTTCTGTTGTTTTTAGATTTGTTTTGTACATTTTAAGAAAAATATACTAAAATTAAGAAGAGAAAGAAATTATTATAACTAAAATGAGAAAAAATTGGTTAAAATTTACAAAAAATAACAGAAACGTGGCCCATTCTGTACCAAAGGTTTAGAACAAACTTTCAATTGTTCAATTTTGATGTGTTGCTATGTTATTCATTTTTGAAATGACCTGTAGGATAAGAGATATCTTAATTTTTACAATAACTAAGTATTTTATCTTACTTATTATTTGAAATTGCTTTAAAAAAAGTGATTATATTCACATAAGGGACTGTAAATTTTGTAATAAAACAGTGATTGATAAGTCTGAAGGCTAAAATACTTCTAGAATGATACAGAACATACACAAAAAATTTCAGTTAATTATTTTCAAAACTTTTTGCGAAATCGCTGATCCCGTTTGAGCATTTTCAAAATAAACACATTTCGTGTTACAAACAAATAAAACGTGTTTTAAAATATGACATCTTGCTTAAAGTAATGACATCTGCTTTTCCTAAAACATTTGTAATTTTTGTTCTAGATAACGAAAATAATAAACGGTATTTTTATAAAGCTAATAAGATCGCCTATAAAATAAAATCATAAAAAAATTTGTCAACTTTTGGCAAAATTCACAATTTTAGGGTAGTCGGATACATTAAAAGATTTTTTTAATGAGCTCTCGTTAATGCGCTCTCCTTTTGAAATCGTGTGATTTTAAATTCAATCAGAATTTCTAACTATCATCTCAAGTCTAGATTATTGCACCTCTTTAAATGTAGTAAAACACGTCAAAAAGAATTTTAAAAACAAATTCTAACATACAGTAACTTTTATTTAATTACACTTTATTCTATTTATGGAAACTGTAAAAATATCTCAATTTTATAAGTCTACTTATAACTTTAATAGGTTGTTCGATAAGACATTTGAAAATGTACTCATTTCTTTTTCTTCATGTGAGATTCTTAGCATGATAATTACATTGGTAATTCATTTTTATGTATCTATAATGAGAAAAGCGTATTGTTTATCAAATAAATATTTCGTAGCCCTAAAAAAATTTGTGTTCAAAAATGAGCCCAATCAAGTTTTGTTAATGAGACAAAAACTGTGTAGTACTTTTGCTATTGCAAACAAATATTTTTGTGTCCTTTTCTAAATATCTTTTCACAGAATCAACGAAAGTACCTTAAGTATTTTGACCTGATTGATTTTAGTTTTTAAAAATTCAAACTAAGTAAATATGAGTACTTAAATATTGCGACAAGCTTTTATATCATATAAATTGTGTAATGACGTTATAAGTTGATAGTAAAAAAAGTTTTAAAGGAAAAGTTTATTTTATTCTTTTTAGCGCGTTTAAATAAAAGCTTGTTCTTAAAAAAGTTTTTTTACTTTTAATTTATTATATGATGAACCTTGTAACAATGATCATGCTTCTGAGCTAGTTTTAAAGCATATTATCCACACTTCTACAAATGCATTATTACATAACTACTGCAGGGAAAAAAATTATATTAAAAAAGTTGAAACAAAGAAAAGAAAAATACATACTTTATTAGCTAAATAAATTGCATTATTTTTATGTATGTAATAAGTTACATATATTTTTATGTATGCATTATTTCTCTCTCTATATATATATTTATTCATTTAGGTATATATCTATGCTTTTATATATATATCATTTATTTTTAAAATATTTTTAACTTATTTTACGATAACTTGTTATTTGTGGGAAGTTTATTTTTTGGTTATTTTTAGTGTTGCTATTGCAGAGAGTGAATTTTTGTTTATTACTATGCATGATACCAATAAAGTTTTACAATATATTTAATTCACATTTGTAACAATGCATAATTGAATAATTACTTTTGGCAGAAAAGTAACTGACAAACAGCTAAATAAATTGTGTAATCTATTTTTATGTATGTATTTATTTTCCTGTATATATCTATAGTTATATTGGTATAGATTTGTTTCAAAAATATATTTGAAGTTTATATTATAATTCTTTATGTTGTGATTGTATTTGAAATCAATAAAGTTACTGTTTTTAAATTTGTTTGTCCTTTTTTCTGTTTTAAAAACTATTTCTAATTTTATTTCCCTTTTTGTAACTATTCTGAATTACCAAATTTAAAAAAAAAATTGTGTATTCTATTTTTATGTGTATGCATTTATTTTCCAGTATATATCTATAATTATACTGATATAGATTTGTTTCAAAAATATACTTGAATTGTATTTTATAATTCCTTATGTTGCGACTGTATTTGATACCAATAAAGTTACTGTTTTTTAATTTGTCTTTTTTTTTCCTGTTTTAAAAACTATTTCTAATTTTATTTCCTTTTCTGTAACTATTCTGAATAAAATGTTGAAAATAAATTTTAAAGTTAAGAAATAAGCACAGTTTTGTAAAAATAAAAAATATACAAATACAAAAGGTTCTTATGATTTGCTGCAATGTGTTTATGTTCATCGTAATGCGTGTTCGTAGTAAATACATCGATAATTACATACTTGCAATTATTATTTAAATAGGTAAACTAATATTTACTCTTATGTTTTATGTACATGAAATAGAATTTAATGATAAATTAATTTTTTTTAAAATTCCCTGTATGTATGTTGGGTTAAAAAACAAAAAGTATTTAAAAATGCATCTGAAAAGTTCCGTAGGCGATGGACGAAGTTTCCCTACTATTAGTGACGTCGCAAATCAGTCACGAGGCCTTCTGTATATCTAGGAGGTGATGCAAATTCCCAAATGTCATTCGATCTTCTGATTGAACTGGGTCTAAGGACTCAAGTTTTTCAATGCCTTTGCTCTTGCTCATGCATTTCTATGAGCTCATCAATTGTCAGCTCCTGATTGTGGGAATCTAGAAGTTCTTGAACGCCATCACTATCCACCTCTAAATTTATCTGCTTGAAGAGATCGACAACTTTTCTTCAATCACTAAATTCTCTAATCAGGAAGCGGAGAGTGAGAAATCAAGTTGAGTAGCGCTCAGACAAAAGAAGAATCGACGAGATTTGAAAATCGCGTAACTCCGGGTTCGTGTAAGTCGAGGTATTACTGTATTTTATAAAACATTTGCTTATATTTCTAAAAATATTAAAAATTTTGAAAATTTAAAAATATTCTGAAAACACCGCTAAAGATATTATTGGCTTCAGAAATGAAAGGGAAAGCAACAAATAAAAAGAAACGTCTCTTCATTCTTTTTTTTTTTATTTTTGTTGGATGATTTTTGTGTTACATTCCAATAAATATAACAGCATATAGCACGCAAGAAATTATTTAAAATTCTACAGAATTCTTTATACTCACAAACTGAACTTGGTTGGTGGAGAACCTTAATATTAACGAGAAGGAATGATACAGATAGAAATTTTACAGATCTCTTGCTAAATGTCCGCTTCTAATTCAAATATCGTGGTAACAGAAAAAAACTAGAAATGATAAATGAAAAAAAAGAAAAGAAATTTTTGTGAAAACTTCTGTGAAACAGATTTTCCCAAATTTGTGCGGCTTGAGCGGAAAGAAGGAAAATGGAAGAGTTCCCACGCGACCCTTCTGTTTAAGGTGCGGTGAGCATCCAGTTTCTAAATTAGTCGATGAACGACCTTCGTAGATAACCTAAGTACATGATTCAAAATGAGATCACGCTACTCCCATACTTATATTTGGAAATCATGGAAAAATATATTGTTGTTCAAGTAAGGAAGCTTGTATAGAAACTACGCTGATTGGACGTTCTGATATTTCAAATGTGAGTAGTGAAAAATGTCAAGATTTTCATGACTGGTTTGTAAACGAATGTTTTGATTTGTTAAGATTGTTTCGATCTCAAAATAATTGGTTAGTTCCAATTTGGGGGAAAGAATTACAATGAAAATCGCTTAACACGAAACTGAAGGAACTGAAATATTTGTTAAAGGAAATCACAAAAAAAAAAGAAAGAAAGACATATCAACAAAATTAAGTTTATTAGAATTTATTCAATTTGCATAGATATGTGTATATATGCATGTATTTAATTAAAAAAAATCAATGAAACAAAAACATTCACAAGAACTTAAAGAAATTTAATAACAATTTTTTTAAATTTTAAGAATTTTAACATTTATTGAATTTTTGAAAAATAATCTGATATTTGTCTTGGCATTGTTTTTTTAGCATCAAATTGTTCGATGTCATCTATTTTGTTATTCATTTCATCATTGGAAGGTGCATCTAAACGCATACTTATCATGATGTTTCCCATTTCGGATGACATGGGAATAGGAGCTGCATTATATTCATTTCATTTTCGTCGTCAGAATCTGCATCAATGATATTTTTTGAGCTTTGAACAAACTACAAAAAGTCTTTGTCTGCTCTAATTGGGGTTGTACACACATTATCATCATTTAATGCAACGAATTCTTCAGATGATACAGTAGGACAGCCCAATCCGGCTGGTGTTTTCCGTATTTTGTTCTTTCTCAGAAAAGAAATCTTTTCGTGTTGAGCGATTTTCGTTTCGTGTTAAGAGAAAACAAATGTATGAAAATACATAGTAGTTTGTTGGAACCATTGTATTATTTCGTGTTAACCGATATTTCGTCTTAAACATTTTTGCGTTTAACGTATTTTACTGTACATTAAAAATATTTTTTAAAAAGACGTTCTTTTTTTAATTTTCCAGTTGTGGTATTGTACTTTAGCGTAAGTAGAATAACATCTTATTGTGCTATCCATTACATGGAAAAAAAAAATTTCCAAATATAAAATGTACCCCATATTGCTTTAGTTATACTATGCTGAGAAATAGAGAGTTGTGTAACTCTAATAACTAAAATGAAAAATTAGGAATGTATGGAACGCGTTTCCAAATCAAAAGGAGTATGATAAATTCTAACTTCATGAAATTAATGTTTTTTAGCCTGAAAATATGTTTTAAAATTCGTTAATCTCCTCAGACCCGAGACAAAAATAAAAGCTTGATATTTTGTGTAAGAGATACTTAAATAGTTCTTTTAATCACTCTAATGTAGGAAAGTGCAACAATTTTTTTTAATTTATAGAGGCTGGGGGTAGGGGCTGTATCACATGTGATACATCAGGAACAAGACACTACAATCAGATATTTTTTCAGTATTAAGCAAGATTGAAGTAATCAATTTAGTCTTAGTCTTCAATCACACAATACATACAATTAATAAATTCAACGTGAAAATTAAGTTTTATTTGCATTTTAGGTACATATTAGTAGTATCATTACAATAACAATATTTTTATTTTCGTTGAATGTCTTGAATCCATTTCTAGTAGTTGTAAAGCATAGAAAACCTTGCAGTCTGTACATTGCACAGTTGTTAAGGCCGAGCACTTCTCATTCCTCAAATTGAACTCAAATCAGAATCATCGCAATTCATCTCATCTCTAAAATTTCATATAGTGTCAAATATTTCATTAAAAAAAATATTTATTAAATAAAAAATTATCAGAAAAAAACTGGGTAAAAATGAAAAGCAAACACCTCAACTAACGATTTTAACTCAAGAAATACTTCTATCAATCTTCGAATCCCACCCAAAAAATATAACTAAAGATTAAAACAAAATTGACGTAAAAAGTATGTTCATAAGTGATTGGGTCCCAATGTATCAGAAGTGATACAAACAAACTTCACAAGTCATTATGCTTTAATATATCACTAAAATTTGTTTTTTTGCTGCTAACTACTAAAGTGTACATATACTAATGCACTCATGTCCATAAATTAAGGTTAATTCAGAATCACACAGAAATTGAACTCTAAAATAAAAATTTCACCTGTAGAATTATCACACATATCTTGAAGAAGAATATGCAAATTACAGGAAACCACCAGATGGCGCGGATAGTACGTCACAATGACGAGAGTGTAAGAGAGGGGTATATAACGAATAGTGGCAAAGAAGTAAAATTGTTCACAAGCGCTTTAAAAGCCTTTCAGTGCAATAACCGCATAGTTATGGCACAAAGGAAGCATTTGGATGATTTTTTACGTGGTAGAATTATCGGACTGGAATGCGGACGTACCCAGCTGGAAGTATTCGAGGAACTTGGAATCGCCCAGAGTGTCCTCTCCAGGCTTTGGCAACGATTCCAAGATGATGGTAATGTGAGCAGATGTTACAGCACAGGTCGCCCCCGAGTTACAACGCCGAATGAGGACCGGTATTTGGCAGTTACTGCCAAAAGAAATAGACGGAGCACAGCATCAGACCTATCTCGTCAGCTCTCTTCAGCTACCGGTACGACAGTTTCAAGGCAGACCGTGTACAGACGCTTAGGGCACATTGGCCTATATGCTGGTAGGCCTGTCAGATGTGTTCCCCTTGCCGCAACTCACTGTCGCCTACAATTAACCTGGAGTAGAGAGCATGTATTGTGGACACCGCGACAGTGGTCTTGTGTGATGTTTTCCGACGAGTCCAGGTTTAGTTTGCAGTCTGATTCTCCCCGGACTTCAATATGGAGAGCGCCAGGTACCCGTTACCACCAAGAGAACAAACACCATTGAACGACACCGTTACGGCGGTGCAGGATGGCTCGTTTGGTGAGGAATTATTCTTTGTTCCAGAACTGACCTGCATGTTCAGAGTGTAACGATGACAGGCCACATCTATCGGGATGTCATTCTGGAACAACATGTACGTTTGTTTCGGGGCGCCGTGTGTACTGAATTTCTGTTTATGGATGACAACGCCCGTCCTCACCGTGCAAACATTGTAGACGAATGCCTTCAATCGGAGGATATCACCCGTATGGATTTGACAGCATACTGACCGGACTTGAATCCAATAGAGCATGTGCGGGATATACTTGGCCGACGAATTGCAGCCCGTCAACCCCCTCCCACCTGTCTACCGGAACTTCGGAGGGCATTGCTTGATGAGTGGTGTAATATTCCCCAAGATCAGATTGATAATTTGATACTCAGCATGCGTAGGCGTTGTAAGGCCAGTATTGCATCGTCCGGGAGACATACTCCGTATTAACCATCATACTAACCATGTTATACTGTTTTTTGTAAATAGGTTCTTTTTAAAAATTTGCTCCAAGGAGTAAAAATCGCAATTTTTATTAATTATGTCAAACATATAGCATCTTTTTTGCTCTTTACCTTTTGTTTAATAAATGGACTTTACATATAAGTCAAATTTGTTTTGCTTCTGTCTCTTTCTTTGCCTGAACTTCATTAGCCTTAATTTATGGACATGAGTGTACTATTCCTACTTCCTTCTAACCCGGCTAGATGTGTGGGAGGAACTGATTGATCAGACGACGTGATTCACTAAAATTGTTTATTTGTCACAATATTCAACACAGACACAATAATAATCCAATTAAGATAATTTTGATCAACACTTAGAAGACTGAGGTGAGACCAGATAGCGTGGGATAATATTTACGGACATTCAATTATATTCCCATGATATCTAATACAAGCTCGTTTTTACCTCGGACGCGCACTAACAATTTAACTCTCTAACTTATTGGGTGGATCCTAGCAGAGCACAGTACCTGAACTCTTGTAATACTTTAGAGAAGACCTTGAACACACACACACACACTAATAGTTAGCTTGATCACTTCTTAGTGATTCCAATTTCACACGTCCTACACTGTTTACGTACTAAGACAGGATTGCTCGCTTCTCATTAATTCACTTCACATCCGAGCTATCCTCACTTCAGTAAACTTCAATTCTCACTTTAATAATCTTCGATTCTCACTTCGCTAACTCTCCAAATCTCGCGAATGCAGAATATATATATTATACTGAATTTGCATAATCACGTTTTCTTATCTTCGGTGAAAGTTGGTTGAAATAATTCTTTCCCTAAAGAAAACCCCAAGGCGTTAGTTAGAGGACGCGTATAGATCCGTCACAACCGTCTACCAGGCTACACCAATAGCTTTCGCAGAAAAGAAAAAGATATGCATGTATGTTAAGATAGTTTAAATCAGGGTGTTGGTAGACTTTCGAGTGAGCGAACGAGTGCTTATTAATGTCACGCTATAAAGCAACACGAGGACTATTGATAGAATGCTCAAGGAAACTAAGTTCACCGGAAAGGGGTTTAGGGCTACAGAACGATCCCCGGGGAAACAACCATCCCCGCTTTCAGTCTTTATGATGGATCTCGTAATTTGGAACAATTGTCCAGTGACAAATGACGCGTAGGCTGGCATCCACCTCTCCTAACTTCCACACCATGCCAACAGGAGAAATTTGAGTCATGAAAGATTTAGTGTGCATCAGCCTGTCTAAGGGGTAGGTCATCAGTGGTACTGGAGCTTAAACTCCTGATACGCCGGCCACGAGTTCGTGACCATCATCACTAGACTATAGCGGCCTTTAGCAGATTTTCGGTTTTGAAATGTAATCTAAGCATATAAAAATATTTTAATAAGAAGTTTCTTAGAGCTAGTGTATGCATAATATTAGAATTTGTTAAATACCAAAGTTTTTTTTTCATTATTTTTTCGAATTTTTTTTACGCCTTCCCCCCTTCATATATATGTGTGTGTGTGTGTAATTGCTATCGCTCTCTCTCTCTCTTTTAACGATATAGTTTTCTAAAAAAAAACCTTTGTATTTATAGGCTAGGATACATAAATTTATAAAATAGTTTAATTTTTGAGAAACCCATAATTCTAAGCATGTAAAAATAATTTTGGATAGGAATTTATAATATGATTAGTCATTCTTTTTACATTTACTTTTTGAAATACATGTTAAACTTTTTTTTAAATTTTCACAGAAGGTTTTTTTTAGAAGCCAATGTATATATAAAATATTGTGGTTAATATGTAAGTTTTTAAAAAATAATTAAGATTTATCTTTTGTTGAAAATAAATTTTCTTTTTCAATTCCTACTATTAGCTCACTCTCTGTCTATATATCTATATATATAAAGGAGAAAAGCGACTCACTGACTGACTGACTGACTGACTGACCGACTGACTGACTGACTGACTAATCACGAAATCTCTGGAACTATTCAACCTACAGACTTGAAATTTGGTAGACATGTTCCTTTGATAGAGTAGACATCAGCTAAGAAAGGATTTTCCGAAATTCGAAACGCAAGGGGCGTTACGGGGGGTTAAGGGCTTTAATAATAATTGTTTCCATGTTTAAACTACTTGATGTACAATCTTGAAATTGAGTAAGCGGATTCCTTTCAGAGAGTAGAGATCCGCTACAAAATGAGTTTGCTGAAAATCGACCCCCAAGTGGCGTTGCAGGGGCTTAGGAGGCGTTATAGATAATTATTTCCATTTTTAAACTATTTGACGCACTGTCTTTAAATTTGATATATAGATTCCTTTCGTAGAATAATGATCAGTTACAAAACGGGTTTTCTGAAAACAGACTTCTAAGTGGCGTTGCGGGGGATTAAGGGGCGTAATAGATAAATATATCCGTTTTTAAACTACTTCACCTACCTGCTTGAAAATTGGTAGGTAAGTTTCTTTCCTGGAGTAAATATCCGCTACAAAATGGGTTTTGGAAAAATTGACCCCAAGGGGTGTTGCGGGGGCGGGGGGTTTAAGGGTTGTTATAAATTCCTATTTTTAAGTTATTAGACGTACAGTCTTGAAACTTAGTAAGCAGATTCCTCTCATAGGGTACAGATACGCTAAAAATGGGTTTCGTGAAAATTGCTCCCAAGTGGCGTTGAGGGGACTTAAGGGGCGTTATAGATAATTATTTCCATTTTTAAACTATTAGACGCACAGTCTTTATATTTGATAAAGAGATTTCTTTCATAGAGTAGATATCAACTATAAGAAGGTTTTGTGAAAACAGACCTCTAAGTGGCGTTGCAGGGGAATAAGTGGCGTAAGAGATAAATATTTTCGTTTTTAAACTATTTGACCTACCTGCTTGAAAATTGGTAGGAATGTTTCTTTCATGAGTAAATATCCGCTACAAAACGGGTTTCGAGAAAATTGACCCCCAAGGGGTGTTGCGGGGGGGGGTGTTAAGGGCAGATATATAAATAATTATTTCTTTTTTTAAACTATTAGACTCACAGTCTTGAAATTTGGTTAGCAGATTCCTCTCATAGGATAGAAATACACTGCAAAATGTGTTTTCTGAAAATCGACCCCTAGGTGGTGTTGCGGGGGTTCAAGGGGCGTTATTGATAATTTTTTTTGCATTTTTAATTAATTGGACGCACAGTCTTCAAATTTTGCTAAGCAGATTCCTTTCATAGAGTGCAATTCCCCTACAAAATGGGTTTTGTGAAAACAGACCCAGAAGTGGCGTTGCGGGGGCTCAAGTGGCGTTATAGACAATTATCCCCATTTTTAAACTGTTAGACGTACAGTCTTGAAATTTGATAAGCAGATTCCTTTCGTAAAGTAGAGAACCGCTTCAAAATGGGTTTCGCGAATATCAACTACTAAGTTTAATTTCGGGAGATTAAGAGGCGTAATCGATAAATATTTCCATTTTTAAACTACTTGATCATCCTGCTTGAAAATTGGTAGGCATGTTCCTTTCATGAAATAGAGTTCCTCTAACAAAGAGTAAAATGAAAATTGACCCCCAAAGATGTTTGCGAGGGTCAAGAGGAGTTTCAGAAAAAATTCCTGTTTTTAATTGTTAGACCCATATACTTGAAATTTGTTAAGCATGTTTGTTTTGTTGAATAGGGATCCACTAAGAATAAATTTTAAGCAAATCAAGTTCTGGGGGGTTGCAGGGGTATACTGGGACTTATTAACAAAAAAAATTACTTTTTTCGAGCTACAAGGACTATAATAATGAAATTTGGTTTGCATTTTTCTTTTGTTGAATTGAAATCCGCTAAGAGCGGTAATTTTGGAAAACGGCTCTCAACCGGATTACGGGGATATTTATAGTAAAACTTTTGCTTTTTTCTGTTAGATTTAGACTTGAAATTTGGCTTGCATGTTCAATTTACGGAGTAGAGATCCACCGAAAATTGGTTTTGCGGGAATCCACTTGGTTTTTGAGTTACGAAAGAGCAAACATCATTCTATGCTTCAATTTTAGAGATTTTTAGAAAATACAAATTAGACGAATTCTGCCCTTTTTTTTTTATCAACAGGTGACAGTTACAGGTATAAGTATATTTTTCAATTCAATCGAATTCTTAATGCTAGGACTTAGATATCAATAATTTATACATATATATAAGCAGTAAAATTTATAAAACATCATGAAATACCCAGCGAAGCGGGCGGGTAACAGCTAGTCTATATATATATTTATCTGTTCAAATTTTCA
>BMAO01018763.1:0-18028 GCA_019973975.1 Trichonephila clavata | reverse complement strand
AAAATATTTCATGTATTTTTGTGTGCATTTTGCAGATAATGGTCACATGCAGTGCAGCATGTGATCATTTTGCATAAAAAACATAATTGTTTTTAAAATTTGAAATCTATTATTTTTATAGAGTTTAAATGGGACTTACATTGGTAATAACCGCTTAAAGCCTAACTCTCCTTATCCTTTACATAATGGACATGTGATTTCTATTGGACCACCAAATACTGCATCTACAACTTTCCTGTATACATCTGTAGAGGTAAATATTTAGTTGCTTTATTTTAACAAAAATAATGGCTGTCTCTTATTAAAATGTAAGTAATAAAAATCTTATAAAATATGAGAAGCATTTTACTCTGTTAAAACTGTACCATTGTTAGAATTTGACTGAAATTTTGTATCAAGTTTTTGCTTCTTTTTATTAGAATTTTCTTTTTAGTGCAGTTTTATCTGTGAAAAGGCTCTAATCATTTTAGGAGTTAAAATAGGGATGCTTTTGCTGGTATTGTTTTTGCCTCTTGTTTCTGAATTAAAATTAAAGCCTGTCACAAACAATTCTGTAAATTAATTCAAATCAATGAATTATAATCATATTTGTATGTTTGAAGAATTAATTTTACTTTTGAAATTTCACATAATAAATTATGCACATGTATAATTCATTAAAAAAAAATTTAATTGAATTTAAAAATTAAGTGAAATAGCCCCCCCCCCAACTTTTTGTGTAGTCAAAAATAAGCATAAATGTTTAAAATGAATACCCATTTTTTAAAAAGTCAGTCATTTACTTTTATGAATGAAAAAATGAACTAGCTTGAGTGTTTTCCAATAATCTAAATGTAATTCTAATTAAGAAGATCCTTTACCTGTAACTCATTTTATGGGGCAATGAGGGGAAAAAAATATTTTTGGGGAGTAGTCCAATAGAGGAGGGGATATTGTGACATATACTATGATTATAATTGTATGTGTTTGTAATATAATAATAATTTTTTTATAATTTATGTGGAAAATATTTTTATTTTGAAATGTAATAAAAATCAAAGAATGGTATGTTTTTAAAATTCTTTAATATTAAAATGCAGGACTTTAATATATGACTTCTCACTCTTGTTTTAAAATTATTTATACATACTTAGTAAATAGGGCAGATAACAATTTGTGTGTGTGCTCATGCACACTTATTTTATTAACAGTTAATTAAATGTTTACCTTAGTACAAGATTTTGCCAAATATAGATATAAAAGTTTTAAAGATTTCAGAGACATTTGGTTACTAATAATGAAGGGAGAAGAATATTGGGTCCTCTTAAAAATTATGAAAAACAACCGTTCCTAAGTAGCTGAAAAATTTTAAGTCAGTAATTGAATGTAATAAATTTTAATGCAAGAGGATAATTTGAAATTTCTAAACCAGTAGGCACAAACTGAGAAGTTATATATTATTAATGAAATTTTATCTCACTGCAAAAGTAATGATTGCTGTAGTGATGGGAGAAAAAAATGTGATTGAATTCTCCATTATTACTGCCCAATGACACTAAAAAAGTAAATTTGTAATATATAAAGAAAGATTAAGAAGGACTTCAATAAAAGTTATCAATAAAAGACTACAGATTGATGAACCTTTAAATTATAGGAATAATGAATACCATAATCTTTTTGGACACTGATAAATTTTTGTTGTTGTAAGACGAAATTTTGCCTCTCTACTTAGATCTTAGACCAAAATGACAAATTTTTTTAGAGCAGACCAAAAGTAAAAGAAAGAAAAAATTTGACCAGCCAAAATAATCTATAAATATAAAAGAAAGAGTTTGTGTTTTTCAGCTATTCCGGCCAAATTAAGCAACACAGAATTGTGAAACTTGGCACATAGAAGTTGTAGGTCTTTATGCTATTAACCTCAAAAAGTTTTTTTTTTTTTCGAAATTTGCTTTAGATTTTTTTAAAAATCCAATTTTTAAGTGATTTTTCAGCTAAACGGAGATGCGACATCATCAAACATGTCAAGTGTTAACTCTGCAAAAATTAATGTTTCGAGCATTTCTGGGAGATTGTAGCACATTTTATAGTGAATATATTTATTTATGGTTATATTTATTCGGGTTTTTTTTGCTCTTTGTGATGGAATTACTTTTGTTTTTTTGAAAAAATTGTCGTAAAAAATGTTTTTTCTAAATTTTGTTTCACTGTTTTGCAGCAGTCAACTTTCAATGTGTTATAATGTATTTATCTTTTTCCGAAAATTCAAAAAAAAATTGTTATTTTAGGACAGCTTTTTCAAACTAAATGGTCTTGCGATTACAGTTGGAAGTGAACAAGGTGTACCGTTAAAGTTTACTGACATTCAGGTAATGATTAAGTCATAAGTTTAACTTACTTTGGCACTTACAACTTTTGTGTCATGGTATCAACATCAGATGGATTGTAGTCCACCAACATGAGTGGGTGATACTAAAGTCTAGCCACTGTATTAAATTTATGTATCTGTATAATTTTTGTTTATGATTATTTCTTATATACTTTTGTGGTTTGTAATAATGCAAGTTGATTGTGTAATGGAACAACTACCCATCTTGCATGGCCTAATGTTATTAAAACTATTATTTTTATTGTGCTGGACACTTTTAAAAATATATACTTTCTGTAAAACGTTCTATTTCATTTTTTGCTCCTGATTAATCTTAGTTGTATCTGAAATTTTTTTTATTCCCCCATGTTTTTTATTAGTTTTGTTATTTTTAAAGAGTCAGCAATGCAAAAACATTTGTACATATTTTGGTACTAAACAATTGTAAGGACCTTGTGGGTTTGTGTGGCTGCTTTTCCTTATTCTGGCTAGCCCGAATGTTGGTGGTATTATCAATCTAAGGATGTACTTGGGCTACAATTCATCTGATGTTGATATCACGGTAAGTAAGTAAGTAAAGCTTGGAACTAAATCATCGCCTGAATATCGGTACACTTTAATGGTATATCTTGCCTACATCCATCCTATTATCATACAAAAATATAGCCTATAACAAAAGGAAAAAAATGGCACTCAATTCAAACTAATTGGGATTATCAGATTTTCAATAACGTGATTTAAGACTTTTTAGGTACTTACCTATTAACATCACCACAGCCAAATTGGTGCCACAAGGATCGCCCCTTGGTTTCAAAACCAAAATTTTTACGTGTTTTATATGGGAAAAAAGATCTGTAAGATTTTGGTGGGAAATGACATGATTCGCATGTGACAATTTGATTGCGGTGATGCTAATGAGTAAGAATATGAATGCTTATAGGAATTTTTATTTACGTAAAAGATTTTCTGAGTTGTCTATGGTTTTCATCAAAATCAGACCTTTATTTTTCTATTTAAGGTTGCTTTTCAGTTTGCATTAATGTTATGATTTCTGCTTATATGCTAGGTTACTTCATATTTATTTTATTCATGATAAAAAAAAATTTATTTTAGATTTTCTGTCAAAATTAGGGTATAATTTTTCTGTTTTAGACAACTTTTTAATTTAAATTAATGCTAAAATTTCTATTTTAGTGTCGCATTTTTATATTTGTTTATTTTCTGAACTGTAATTTTCTTGCTTATTGTAGTTTTAATTATGTAATACCATGACTCAAAAGCTAGTTTTTAAGCCAAAAAATGATTTGTGATCCTTTTTGTAAACAGAAGCTTAGATAATAAGGTACTTGTGTATTTGCGTCACTGCAGCAAAATTGGTGCCACGCGAATTAGGCCTTGATACTGTAACAATGAAGATTCTAACATATTTTATATAAAAAATCAATTGCTCAGATTTTATTGGAAAATGGCCTATTTTTTGAGGTTCCAATTTGGCTGCTGATATGCAAGTACTGATAATAATTACTTATTCATCAACACAAATATCAGTGGATTTTTTTAAACAATGAAATTACCTTCACTTCTTACCTACTTTTGTTCTTAATTTAAAAGAAAAATAATAATCTGTTATAGAATTTCTTTCTGTTAGAAAAAACTGTATTGCTTTTCTTTGTTCATCGACAAAGTCTAAATCTCGCTTATTGTAACAATTAAGTAGAAAATCCTAGCTAGCAGTTTAACTAATAGAAAATAGTATGTCAACTGTTATTAACTAGATTTTGGCATATTTTCTACATGTTGCTTTTTTTTTTGACCTCATAGTTTTTATAACTAAAAAATACTCATCTTTTGTTCTCATAGAAAGATAATTAACGTTTTTCATCAAGAAGACCTTCACTGAAACTATGGATGGGTTTGAATGTACAACAAAGTAAATTTTTTTTGTGCTTTTAAATTCAAAGTTCATGCAATTTTTGTCGTGTGGCAACACAGTTTAACTTTCCTTCTTACAATCCATTCTTCATATAGATTTTTAAAGATTCATTTTCTTTGGTTGAAAAAAAAAAGATTATTGCTTTTTTCCCTACATCAGCAAAGACCATGTTTCATCATTACAGGAAAACCCATCAGATGCTGATCAATGTTGATCCGATTTTTTGTCATATGGCATCATGCATCAATTTTGCTTCTGACAATCTTCAAATTTATAAATCTGTTTATACCATTTGTGATCCAAAAGTGATTGAGGGGGGAAAATGTAGCTTGATACAATTTTCTCATATTTCTCTTTGGATTTCTTTAAAATTGAGTGTTGATGTGATTCTACGTCTCATGGCATCACGGTTTAACTTTGCTCCTGATATGTTCCTCATTTAGTTTTATGAAGATGATAATATACTTCGTACATATACTGTTCATATATATTTCAATTATCACTACAATTAATTATCATTGTAATTCCTCATTTGTTTGCTCTTTGTAACAGAATAAAAAATATTTATAATCAAAATATTGTAAAAAAGTATTGTTTAAAAAATTAATATTTATCAACAAGGTTTATTATTTTTCTCATTAGGTTTGTTATGGTTTTTTTCCAATGTAGGCCTGTTTTAGATAGTTTTTTTTTTTTTTACTTTGGTTCTTACTAATTTAATTTTTTCACTATTGTGTTACATCTAAATTTTATATTAAATGTAATTTAGATGTTAGATAGTATTACATCATTCTTCATGTAATATTAATTTAATGTTACAAAAAATTTAATTGCAATGTAAGCTTATTTTATCTATTTTTTTTTAAATTTTAATTTGTACTAATTTAACTTTTTTTCAGTTGAAGGCTTTATAATATATGTTATTTATGACAATATTTTAGTGAAATGGTTAATCACGTAATTAATTTTTTCTTTTGGTTTATCTATTTCAGGTTATTTTACTCATAGTTCCTATAGCAGAAACATACTACTGCTATTACTTTTTTATTATAATTTATATTTATATTCTTTTATTTCTATTTACATTTTTAGCATGTTAATGTTCTCTCTTACATTCAAATATGTTTTTATGAAATCATTCTTTACTGTGAAGCTAAATTGCAATGTGAACACTCATTAAAAAATAATTTTTTACTTTTGGATACACTGCTCTGCAATGGCTCTACCCTCTTTACAAGAAAATGTTTGCAAAAAAATCTGAATTTTATTTTTAAAATTTAACCCGTGCGAAGAACGGGTATTTCAGCTAGTATTTTATAAAATGGAATAGGCACAAAAAGTTGTAAATTTTGAAAACTCTTATGTTGATGGCTTCTAAATTGCAAAGTTTCAGTCCTAAAATGGGAACATATACCTCCTCATCGGAATTTATATTCAATTACAAAAAAGTTGTGGAAAGGAAATGAAATAATGAATACAAATGAGACGAATTACATAATTTGCTTCTTAAATCTAATAGTGTCAAAGTATATGATCTTAGTTTGTCAGGGTCATATGTACAAGACAAGAAGGAAGATTTGGCTCTAGTCCTAGCGGGCAAGGTTAAAAAATAGTGTACTCTGATTGGTCAAGCAACCAAAGAGAGGTTGGGCTTAGAAAAGTTAGACTCATAAAATTTGGAAAAGTTTTATTGTGAAATTTTTTAAATCCATTTGCTCAAATGCCTTAAATAGAGAAATTTTGCCTTAATTAGAGAATATTTTTTTAAAAAAACTGAATTAAATGAAAAATTACACACACAAATTCCAGATGGGTCATAATATGAGCTAAAACAGTGTGATAAGGATGAAAAAACACTTTAAATTGAGTTGTTTTAGTAAATTAATTGAGAACAGTTTCATTTCAATTGTATGAATTGTACTCAAAAGTGTTCATGTTTAACTCTTTAGTGGCAACAAATGACTACCTTATGTATAAAACTATTCTGCAATTCAATTTCCAGAGAGCTATTATATGAAAGTTCTGCAAACAAGAGCAGTTCAGAGATTCATTTACATTAAAACAGTAGCTATAGTTCAAATAATATCGAATTTCCTAATCGTAAAAATAGATAATATCCTACTGTAAAATCCTTAGCAGGAAATATCTGAGACTGATATTAAAATACCAGCTGTATCTTAGTTAAAATATCAGCACTTCATGACTTCTCCCCCACCCATGTGAATGTTTTTAGCATGCTAAGATAGATATGGTCAGACCCCAACTTACTGTATCCTGATTTTATGAATTCTCCCCCCCCCCTGAGCAAAAAAAACCCCTCCATGTAACAAATAATAAATAACCAAAGTAACGAATTATTTCATCAGCCAAAAATTTTTTTTATTAGTTTGGATTAGGAAAATTTATTTATTTTCTTTTTCAAATGACTTTTTTTTTGTGTCCAGAATAGAAAAATTTCTGGGGAGCAAATTTCTACAGGAATGGGTGCAGCCCATTTTTAGACTTTACAGGTGCAAATGAATTATGAGTGTAATACATCATGTGAGTTTTGAATAGGATAAGAAACTTCTTTCTTATCTCATCCCATTCCATTCCACAATGCAGGTCATATTTTAAGAATTTTTACCATTTGCTCTCTTTCTTGAAAGAAGTGAGGCTTATTATATGTAAGGTTTTGCAGAAAATTTTGTTTTTGAAAATTTATGAAACATAGCAGAGTGTTGGAAAAGAAAACGTTTTTCTTTGAGCGAAAAACTTAACAGTTTACATAATGAAACTCATCAAAATTGTTCCATTTTCTAATACTTAAAATTGTTTGGAACATGTGAGAACATACCTCATGCAGCAAAATGTAATGTTGCAATATTTTTTTCTCTGCATAAAGTTGAAAAAAGGAACTCTTTCAATCAAAAAGATTGTCACACACCTATTAGTCAGTATTTTAAAGTTTCCAATTAACTGGTGCATAATAATTCATTGATAGTATTTTAACTGCTGAATAAGAAGTGTGTAATTTTTTACAATGGATATTCTTTGTGTATGTAGTGTCTGACTTTTTGTTGGTGGTAGATTTTTTGGAGAGTTTGGTGACATTCTCCGCAATCATGAGGGAGGTTACAGGGAGTCAGAGGATACTGCCCTGACTGTCATACACCACATGGGCCTACAATGCATTATGGTCTGGGGTGTCATCTCCTTTGATAGTCATTTCTTGCACACTGACTGAAAAATAGTATATTGATGACATCCTACAACCAATTGTGTTACAGTTCCTTTTGGTACACCAAAAAGTTTTTTTCAACACTATAATGCAGTGCCCATATGGCACATGTTGCTATAAATTGTCTTCAAGTTTGCCCTACACTTCCTTGGCCAACTAGGTCACATGATCTCTCACCCATAGAATATATTTGGGATATTATGGAAAGGTTATTACAACCATCTTTAAAGCTGTCTATTAGGCACAAAATTCTACAGGACACCATTCGGTTGGTACCATGTTGGGTGACAGCTTGCATCTAGGCCAGAGGTAGACCACAATGTCTTATTGACTTCCTAAATTTTTAACGGTCAAACTCTGAAATAATTATTCAATAGTTTGAAAATTTTAATCGTTTTTCTATGTATGTTCTTCATATCCATGAATTTTTATTGCAATAGGACAACTCCTTCTCTGTGTGTCATTTTTTTATAGTATAATTAAAACATCTCTGGTGAGAGATGCGATCATGGGCCTTTCTGTGAATGTGTCTCTAGAATTCAATTTAAGGACTTTATAGAAATTAAAAGAGGTCAAATATTAGCTACATGTGAATTTGTCTTGTTCAATTCGAAGTATTTTAACTGTCATGTTTTTTTTTATCCAGTGGGGCTGCGGTTTGATATTTTTACCATTGCAGACCTAGTACATCCCCAGGAGCTGGTATCACTCTTTTAGTGCGGAGCCATATCGGCGGATACCAATCGCCATGGGTAATTTTGACGCCCAGTTTCCTCCACAGATGGAGGCCCCAGAGCTCTGCCAATGCGAACCTATTCTAGGATTTAATTTTTGCTGAGAATACCCTAGCCAAACAGACACTCTAGGGATCTTTTACATGCCATAAAATCATACGACATGGCCGCTGTTGATTTTCTGCATCACAAAAATCTACTGACTTGAGCTGGGGTTGAACCCGCAACCTTAGATGCAGAAGGCCAACGACAAACCAACCACACCACCCAACCGGCTAATGTAGAGATACCATATTTAAACCTAACAATATTAATAAAAAGAATTTTTTTTAAGTTTATCTATTAGAAAAGTTCTAATATGAAGTAAGTAAAATTTTGTTATAAAAGAAAATTTCACAGAATAAGGATTACTTATGAATACTGTAAACAATTTAAATCCAGTTATCATTTTCTTCTACTAATTTTATTGAAATAAAGCTTTTTTAAAAAAAAATACATCAAAGAAAAAATTTCCATTGTCAGTGAGCAAGTGTAATAATTAACAAATTGTGCTATTTTTGACATTAAAAATCCATGGCCTGAAAATTAGAGGCAGAATCATATTATTAGTTTGTTTCATTTTATGAGATACTAACAATAGACTTTTTTTTAACGTTAATATTGAATGCAATATTTCTTTGAGTCTATTGAAAGAGTGAAACTGGGGCTAATCAGATTCTGTACAAGGTGGGCTAATCTCACCCAACCCCCTAAAAAAAGTGTGTCTGGATGCCGCAGAATTTAAAAATTAATTGTATTTATTTTAAAGCAAATTTTTTTTTATTTATTAATATGTTTCTGATTTGATAATTTTTAAATTGTAATTATTTCAAGTTAATATTTTAAAATTCTGACAATATCTGTGGAAGGTCTTTCTCAAAAAAGCACAGTTTTAGTGAATGGGGTGCAGCTAGTACCATTTTTGTCACTTAACCGATATTTAAAATTATGTCTGTTGATAGCTCTCATACTATGAGTGTGATGCTAATCAAAATAAAATGAGATTTTTAAAAATGTGTTGGATAGTTTTTATATTTGAAATTCCATTTACTGTCTTTTTATAGTGTATACTATGATACATTAAAAAAAAATTAAGTTAATAGTGAATTGTAAAGAAAATCTGAATTCCAGGAAACGTACTTAAATTCTTTGGATCTTTATGCTGATAAATGTCCCTAAAAATTAGATTTTCACATCAAAGAATGTTTTCAGTTTAACAAGAAATACCTCGTGTTCCTATAATTATGAATCTTTTGTTAACAGTTCTTCTTTATGAGTGACTCATGTAGAATTCATATATATTTTTGCAAATTGAGAATCTTATATTAAAATATTTAATACGTCTCTTATGAAATTTTAGGAGCATGCAAAAGAGAGAGAAAAAAGTCAAAATCGTTTTTTACAGAGTAAAGTCATGTAAGAATATGAATTGCATTTGTGAGCATTAAAAGGAATAAGCCAGCAATTAATTTAATGTATATTTACATTGTGGATACTTCCAATAAACTTTTATGGATTGGTGAAGATTTCTCAATACAGTAGGCTATAATATAACATAAGATAACTTAACTAAGCGTAAAGTTTGAATATGTACATTCATAGAGACAAACAACATCTTCATTTTGCATAAATTTATATGAAATTTTCTCTATAGTCCACTACATTGTTATTTTGATTTTGTTATGTATTAAGTAATACAATATATATTTGATAAGTAAAGCAAATATATTTTTAATGCTTTAAATTTTTTCCAGGAGGACAACAAGCAACATAAAATCATAATAGATGGTAGTAAAAAAAACCAAGTTGGATCTGTTGGTTCCGACGTCTGCAGGTCCATTACATCCTTTTCTGTACTGAAAAGGAAATCTGATGAACAAAACTCAGATAAAGCTATGTGGGACTCACAAAGAACAGCTGTTCCTTCTGTTAGCCCTTCTTTGGATGGAGATGATGGTGTGTCAGATTCTTCTATGTCTAGTACAGATAGTTTAAAGACTAGAATTCGAAAAATGTATGCTGCCAATAGAAAAAAAAGTGAATCAAGTGAAAATAGTCTGAGAGTGCCATCTACTTCAAGTCTTGGATTTAATTTTCAGAGATATCCGCACGCACAGCGAGGAATAGTCATCGATTGTTCCTCAGGGAAATTTAAAAAAAAAATTAAAAGACTGGATGAAAAAAACATTTCACGGGCAGAATTTAGAGTTTTGGATACATTATGCAATGAACCAGAAAGCTCTGTGGTAAGTTTGTGGTTTTTAAACATCTTTAAATGTTGTGTGGAATTAGTTTTATAATCTATACATATCATTATCTGCTATATGTGATGCAAATTGCTATAATTAATGATGTATTGGTCAATGTGGCAACAAACATTTTAGTGTTAAAGGCGTGGAATCTTTTTTCGTACTGTGCGTGTTGTGTTTAAGTTGAATACAAATTTCTCCAGATGGAAAATTTTGATGATAATACACAAAATATGCAGCTAAGGTTGGTTATTACGAATTGCTGTTTTACTGAACTGCTAATAAAAACTGCATTGTGGACAATTACAATTAATGTATGTGGTTATTGACAATATTAAATCTGCAGCCAGTAGAGGCATTCAGTGATATAACTTTTGCTTGGCTAACTGTATAATATCCTTTTTTTTCTGTGAGAGTTATCTTGTGTTTTCTTATTATAGGGTGCTTTTTCTGGAAGTGAAAGTTCTGAAAGTTTATTAAATGATAATGTAAGAGTTTCTGAATCTCATCCTCCTTCTGAAGGAAAGGCTATAATAGCTGAAAAGTCTGAGGTAATTGGAAAAAAAATTAGTTTGCTCATATTAATTACTAGCTGAAATGCCCGTCCTTCACACGGGTTAAGTTTTAAAAACAAAAATTCTTCTATTATAGCAATTATAATATTTTTTAGGGAGGGTAAAACCCTGTATGAAGTAGAAAACCAAAAATTAAAAACATTTTTTTCAAATGAATGTTTACATTAGAAGTAATTTTAAACAAATTGCAATTTGGCTTCAAAGTGAATAATAATTTAACAAAAACAAATATTTCAATGTAAGAGAGAAAATTAGCAAGCTAAAGAGTAAATAGATATGAATGAATGCAAATATAACTAAAAATTAATACAGAAAAGTGATAGCAGTAGTGAGTTTCTGCTATGGGATTTATGGGTGAAATAACCTGCAATAGATGAGCCGAAAGAAAAAATGAATGATGATAAACTGATTCACTAAATGCTATCATGAATAAGAAATATTAGAAAGCATTCAACTGAAAAAATTAAATTAGCATTGCACCCATACCTCAATACTATCTAACATCTCAGTAATACATCTAATCTAGAGTATTAGTTCAGAAAAAATAAAACCGTGACACTGAAATAAAAATTATAATATTAATTTAAATTAAAAGATTATTAAAACAGAAAAAGTAAGCCCTAACTTTGATAAAATTGCCTTAAACAGTTCTGAACAACAACAAAAAAGCACATAACTGAAAATCTTAAATATTTAAAATTGAAAAAGAAATTAAAAAAATATATAAGTAACCTTACATATAGTATAGAAATTATAATATTAATTCAAATCAAAAAGCTACTTTAAATAGATTAATTAAGATTTGATTTTGATGAAACTATCATAAGCAGCTCAGAACAAAAAAAGCATGTCAAAAAATATTATACGTAAATAGAAATTCTAACTTAAAATCACAATATTGACAATCTGTTAATCTCAATTAGTTTACATTGAGTGTCATTTTCTTAAGTTACATTTTTCTATTTTTTTTGTTACAATGGTACTTATGTATTGGCGTCACTGCAGCAAAATTTGCACTACAATATCAAAATAACAGATTCTTATGTGTCTTATAAGGAAAAAAATCAAATTTTGGTGAAAAAAGTGCCACTTTGGCTGCAGTGACTCTGATACGTAAGTATCAGGTAAAGTAGTAACCTTTTTCAATGGAAGAAAATGTAGGTTCTTAGATTTTATTGCACCAATGCCTATGTTCAAAATAACTCGCCAAGTTGGCAACACTGATTTCCCATGTGTCGTACCCGTTCTTGGCACAGGTTAAATTTTTAAAAAAATCCAGCTTTTTTTTGCAAACATGATATATTTTAAAAAGGATTGAGCCATTACAGGGCAGTGTATCTAAAAGTTAGAAGTTATTATTTTTTTATGAGTGTTCTTATTGAAATTTTGCTTAACAGTTAAGAATTATTTCATATGAAGTGTGTAATGTAAGAGAAAATTAGCATGCTAAAAAGGTAAATAGGAATGAAAATATAAATACAAATTATAACGGAAAAGTGATAATAGTAGTATATTTCTGCTACGGGAACTATGAGTAAAATAACATGAAATATATAAATCAGAAAAAAAAAAATTAATCATGATAAACCATTTCACTAAAATACTATCATAAATAAAATATTAGAAAATCTTCAACTGGAAAAAAATTAAATTATTACAAACTAAAATTTTAAAAAATATCTAAAATAGGCCTATATTATAATAAACTATTAAGTTAAATTCACTGTAGCATTAAATTACATGAGGAATGGATGTAATACAATAGAGAAAAAATTAAATTATATAGCAAGAACCAAAATAAAAAAAACCCATCTAAAACAGATTAAAAAGTGCTAATTAAAAAAAAAATCATGAACCTAATGAGAGAAATACTAAACCTTAATGATAAAAAAATTAATTTTTAAACAATACTTTTTTGTAATATTTCGATTAAAAATATTTGTTATACAGTCGCAAAGAACAAACAAATGAGAAAATACAATGATAAATAATTAGTGATCATTGAAACATATCATATATGGACAGTATGATATGTATAAATTATATGATCTTCATAAAACTAAATAAGGAACATATCAGAAGCAAAGTTAAACCTTGATGTCATGAGAAGTAAAATCGCATCAACATTGAATTTTAAAGAAATCCAAAGAGAAATATGAGAAAATCGTATCAAGCTGCATCTTTTTTCCACAAACATTTTTGGATCACAAATGGTATAAATAAATTTATATATTTGAAGATTGTCAGAAGCAAAATTAAGCCATGATATGCCATGTGACAAAAAATCTGATCAACATTAATCAGCATCTGATGGGTTTTCCTGTAATGATGAAAACATGGTCTTTGCTGATGTAGGGAAAAAAGCAATAATCTTTTTTTTAACCAAAAAAAAATATATCATAGAAATGTATACATATGTAACAAATATATACAATGCATATGTATAAAATCTTCAAAAATCTATATGAAGAACAGATTGTTAGAAGGAAAATTAAACCATAATGCAACACAACAAAAAATTGCATTAGCTCAGAATTTTGAAGTGCAAAAGAAAATTACTTTGTTATGCATTCAATCACATCAATAGTTTCCATGAAGATCTTCTTGATGAATAAAGTTAACCATCTTTCCATGAGATCAAAAAATGAGTACTTGTCGGTTATAAAAACTATGAGGAGAAAAAATAAAATAAGCAGCATGTAGAACATATGCCAAAATCTATTTAATAACATGTTGGAAAATATGTCAGAAAATCTCATACGTAAATAAAAATTCATATTAGCCTTCGTGTTCTTGCGTATTAGCATTACTACAACCAAACTGGCACTAAGCAAATCCCAACAAAATGTGACTGATTTTTTTTAATATATATAAAAACATGTAAGAATCTTTGTTGTTTGAATATCAAGAAGCGATTAGCATTGCACCAAATTGGCTGTGATGATGCTTATATGTAAGTATCATAAATTCTAACTTAAATCATGATATCGGCAATCTGATAATCCCAATTAGTTTGAATGGAGTGTCATTTTCTATGGTACTTACATATTATCGCAACCTATTGTCGACATTACATGAAATGAAGCATATGGTTGCCAATTTGGCGAGTTATTAATTAAGTTGGCAATTTTTGCAATAATACGTAAGTACCAAAAAATGTTATTGCTTTTTACCTTTATCGGCAAATTCCATGTTTCATCAATGTAGCAAAATAGTACCAGAATATAGCTTATACCAAAAAGGAAAGGTACTGATGCATTATTGCAACAATTGCCAACTTGCATATGTGAGACACTAAAATAGAAATTATTGCATAATTTAAATTAAAAGGTTATAGAAAACAAAAGAAAATTAAGCCTTAATTTTGCCAGAAAATCTCAAAATATAAACATGAATAAAATAAACGTAAATATATATGAAGTAACCTAGTAAACATCAATTCAAACCAAAATGCAACCTTATATAGATAAGCAAAGGTCTGATTTAGATGAAACTACCATAAACACCACAAAAAAAGGAACATGTCAGAAAATCTTATACGTAAATAAAAATCTGTATTCCTGTGTATTAACATCACTGCAGTCAAAATTTGGACCACACAAATTGTGCTATTTCCCACCAAAATCTTATAATTCTTTCTTTTTCAAAAAAAGATAAATTATATTTGTTGTTTTGATATCCAGGAGTGATTTGCATGTCACCAATTTGGCATTGGTGAAAATCAGGATAGTGACTATCCCAATTAGTTTGAAGTGAGTGCCTTTTTCTTTTTGTTATAGGCTACATTTTTGTAATATTTTACTACGCGGATGAAACATGGAATTACGAAGAAGGCAACCTTTTTCAGACCTAATTGTAATGCTATTAGGATGGAGTGAGTGAGAGAATATTAACGTCGCACTGATTAGCAATACGAGGGCTTTTGGCAACGGTCCGCGTAATTTTGAACCATGGTCAGGTGACGTGGACGACACCTGAGCTGGCACCCCCTCTCCTAACTACCACATCACACCAACGGGAGGACATTTGAGCTCTCGACAGATTTAACGTGCATCGCTCCCCTACACGGCGGAACTTTAGTGGTACTAGGATCGAACCCATGACATGCTAGCCATGATCCGATGCCTAGACCACTCGGCCACCGCGGCCGCTATTAGGATGGAAATAGGCAAGATGTACCGCTAAAGTGTACTGATATTCAGATGACAATTTAGTTAATGGCTTTTCTTACTTTAGGACCGACTACCTTCTGTTGTCATGATATGAACATGAAATGAATTGTAGCCCAAGCACAACCGTGATTGATAATACCACCAACATTCAGGTTAGCAAGAATAAGGAAAAGCAAACGTGCAAACCCAAGGTCCTAGCAATTATTTTGTACCAAAATATGAACAAATGTTTTTGCATTATTGCCTCTAAGAATAACAACATGGAGAAGCAAAATTTTTTTAGATACAGCAAAAAGGTTTGTAGAGTAGAATCAAGCTTTTTTTATGCTGATAGTACAACTAAGATTAATCAGGAGCTTAAAATGAAATAAAACACTTTATGGAAAGTAAATATCTTTAAAAATGGTTCACAACAATAAAAATAGTAGCTTTAGGCCTTGCAAGATGGGTAGTTGTTCCATTACGCAAACATGCATTATTACAAACCACAAACGTTTATAAGAAATAATTATAAACAAAAATTATGCACGGTTTCACAAATTTAATATGGTGGATAAACTTAAGTATCACCCACTAACGTTCGCGGTTACAATCTATCTGAGGTTCATATCATGACACAGGTTTTCGGCACCAAAGTTAAGCTTAGAACTAAATGAAATTGCCTGAATAATCATCACACTTAAACGGTACATATTGCCCCATTTCATCCGTATAGAATGACCATTTAGTCTGAAAAAGTTGTAAAAAAAAACATCCTTTTTTTAAAGTAGCAAAAAAATACAATACATTGTGAATCAAATACGAAAATCTACTGTTATCAAATTAGTGTTGCCAATCAAAAAAATGAAATTTAGAAAAAAATAAAACATTTTTTACGACTATTTTTTCGAAAAACAAATGTAATTCCTCTACAAAGAGTTGCAAAAATGGATAAATACAACGACAAATAAATATATTTAAAGTAAAATGTGCTAAAATTACCCCCAAAACTGCTCGAAACATTAATTTTCGCAAAGTTAAGACTTGACACGGCTGATGACGTCATATCTCCATTTAGCTAAAAAATCGCATAAAAATTTAATTTTAAAAAAATCTAAAGCAAATTTCGAAAAAAACTCTTCGACGTTAATAGCATAACGACCTATAGCTTCTACATGCCAAGTTTTATACTTCTGGGTTGCTTAATTTGGCCGGAATAGCTGAAACACACAAACTCTTTCTTTTACATATTAGTATAGATTATATTGTATTTTCTCATAGAAGTGTTGTACTTATTTAGAAGACTGTGAATGAAGATAAGGAGGCTGTTGTGCGATTGGCATATGAAGTAGAAAAGGCAAGGTTAAAAGCTCTTGAAGGAGAACTAGAGATGTTGAAGGTATATATTATTTCTTATGTTGAATTTTGTTTGTTACATTAAGAATTAAATAAAGCATGGTTTTTAAGCTAAAATGAAAATTAGGTAGTAATTTTAACTTTAAAAATTTATCGTGACTATCAATTTTATGTAGGAGTTATAGATACAATCAAAATTCAAAAGTATTTGAATGTTATTTATGATTTAATTGCTTAATAATGTATTAAAAAGTTACAAATAAAGAAAATCTCTAGAAAAGAATGATTATTAAAATTATTAACAAAATTGAAAACATTCTGAAACTGAAATGTGTCCCAAGAGCTTGGAAGATTGAATCATCTGTTGCAATCCTTAAACCTGGTAAAAATTCTGCTCTTCCAGAAGATTATAGACCAGTTGCATGTCTGATTTTAAGGAAACTTGTTCCAAAAGATAATTTCTTTAACAACAGTATTCTATTATCAGAACAGCATGGTTTTAGGAAACACCTCTCCACATAACAGCAATTTCTAAGAATTCTTAAAATTTATTAGAAATGGGAAAGAACAAAATAAGTTTGATGGGGCTGTCTTTCTTAACTTTCAAAAGGTATTTGATTGAGTATGGCACATAGGCCTCATTTTCAAACTCATCAAATGCAATATTCCATACTCACTAATAAAACTTATCTACTCTCACCTCACTGATAGAATATTTTCTGTAGAAGTTAACATACTTTTTAATTTGACTTATCTGAGCAGGTGTGTCACAAGGCTTGTTTCATTGACCCACTTTCATCAATATTTATGTCAATGATATCCCTACTGCAAACAACACATTACTGTGTATGTACACAGACAACATGGCAATTACATAAAGAATCAGCATTCATTTTCCACATGTTAAACGAATAGCTTACCCACCTCAAGAATTGGTTTTCTGAGTGGAAGATAACCTTAAATGCATCAAAAACTGAAGCAATTTTCTTTGCAACCAGTTAAAAAGCTCATGATATTTTTATTAAAAATTATAAAATATTCTGGTTTCAAAACACCTAGTATTTTGGTTTGTTAATTTTAGACAAACAACTCACTCTCAGACAACATATTAAAAAGAAAATTTTAAAAATTGCCCATAATAAACAATGCCCTAATTTTGTGTAAATCTGTATTAAACAAAATAAATTACTTTTCTATACTTAATCCTCACACCAGTCCTGATCTATGCCTCCTCAATTTCGACTCATTCAAATCAGTGGTTCTTAAATTTTGGATCACCTCGCCCCTCCCCCTCCTTTATGTACCAGCAGGGCATTGCATGCCCCCAATATTTTGAACACCTCTCCCAACTTAATGTTCTTGATCAAAATACAAGTTCTAGCAGAGTTTCTTATTGGGGACAATTTAGTGATCTAGTCTAATAT